>JAEMBS010000062.1:0-99000 GCA_018467065.1 Ephestia elutella | reverse complement strand
ACCAAGCAGTTTTGACGAGCGATCAAATTAGGCGATAAATCGGGTCATGAAAATAGTCTGATTGAGGTAATAAAATTCGTGTAAGCCTGTGTCTATCACTGCTTTGTTGCGAAAAACTAGTTTTTAGTTTGTCAAAGTCAATTATTTTTATTAAAAAAGGCTTAAAAATAGCACTTTAAATCATCATTGTGCTGTTGACACTAATATTATACGGCATAGTAACGTGCCCCGCCCCGCACGTTATGTGCCCCACAGCACAACCTGACCCGGGGCTTAACCGGGTCAGTTATCTGGGGCTCCACCGTATCCTGACTATTGGTATAAGTAGGTACAGAGCGACTAGATAGTCACTGAGAATGATAACAGCCTGTGCACTCGGGCAACCGTGAGACAATGACTCACAGCTCAATGCGGGTAGCGGGGAACATGACGCTCCGCTGTACGCCACATCTCTCCTTTCTTTTGATGATTTTAATACAGATAAAGGTTTTCAATAATTTTCGTTACCACTAGTATGAAATAAATCCAAAGTAACCCTTTACATCAAATTTCAAATTATATACCATCGCAATTCTTAAAGCTGCAAACTACCAGCGTTTCGGAACGACCACTGCTGAGAAGAAACGCCGAAAGAAACTCATTACAGTATTGGTCGCTATTATGTCATTCTGACATAACATGATTTCTAATTTTTATTTTGGTATGTTTTTTCTATATTACTATTATATATTATATTACTTTATAATCATTTGCATGGTCAAAAGAACGCGAACAATCTCATAGGAATCATATAAATATCTGCATCAATAAATTTAAAAGATATTATTTACATCATGTGCATGGTCAAAAGAATGCGAACAATCTCATAGGAATCATATAAATATCTACATCAATAAATTTCGATTCTCATCTCGCAAATTGGAATCATTAAATTATTTTGCGCCATTTCCTTTACCGAAAGTCACTTAGTTTCACAGATTTTAATCTCATCATAATCAACATGTCCACTTTCCCAACATCGGCCACTTATCCTTTTTCTTTTTCTTTTTTTTTTAACTTTTCGTGTAATCATACTAAAAATTCATTCCTTCATAGCAACATCATTGTTAGAGGTAGATACTTGCCGAATTTGAAAAATTTTAACAACCACATGTCGGTATATTGCATTTATTTACTTGTATTTTGATCATATTTTTATTATTTTTTAATTTGATCAACCCAGTTCAATGTTTGTAGAAATTGTATTTTATAATAATTACTTACTACAGTTGAAAGATGAACAACGACAACTGTTACAGTGTGTCAAAACTTGGAAGAAATGCCAGAAATATTGTTAATTATTTTGGTCATGAAGTAGACACGATACCATTGCTTGGCGTAAATTCTGGATCTAAACTTAGCCGGAACAGTATATAGACCTTCTCTATAAAACACACACAAATAAGGATTTGCTGTTAATAAAGCATGAGTTGTTTATTAGTTAAATCTGTTAAAGCAGCAACTAATTTAAAATATAAATAACAAGGATAATGTTTTTTTTTAACTGAATGTTATGTAGGTACTGATCAAAGGATCAGTATTGCCATTCAACTTGGCAATTCTGCCAGTCTTCTGGGCACCTTACCGCAAGGCAACATCTTGTCAGGACGACATTAAATTTATCCATACCTACTTTAGTTTTATGTTAATGTTTCCAGTCCAGTGTCAATTTCAATTAATACTATATTAAAAAATTTCATTTTATTAAATTGTATGTAATGTACCTACATTAGTTTAATAAAATACATATTTGTTTATGCATTAGCTTAGGAGTGACTATTCTGTATTTTTAAACTTAATTTGGCAATAAGTTTTTTGTAACCTGTCAGTAGCAGGTTCAGAATATATATATTTTTTAATGATCTGCATTATACATTTTTCCAATATACATTATATTTAATTACAACCCAACAATATGGATTTGCTAAGACTGGACGTCTCCAATACTTTTATAGCTGCTGGACCACAATCATTTCTTTGAACACCTATGTGGAATAGCTGTTAAATTAATAACAGTCGTTACTTTTATCCGTTACAGTCACCCATATACGGAATAGCTGTTAACAGTGGAACTCTTTTGTGTAGGATAGCACACCACTAGACCCAGGCCCATTTAAACAAAACATTTGACCTGACCGAGAAATCAACCCGGGACCACACAAGGAGGTTGTCGTTATTGTCCTTACACATTGATTACTTATCCACCTTTGTGGATTATTGCTGTTAACAGTCGCTTGTGTGTAGGATGGCACACTACTAGACCCAGGCCGATTCACAAAGATTATTTGACCTGACCGAGAATTTATCCCGGGACCACATACAGAGGTCATCATTGTCCTTACACATATTTTATTACAAACGAAACACATATTGGTTATTCTCAATTAGATATAAACTTAAATACCTAATTGGAATAACATTTATTCGTAGCACAAAGTGCACATCAATTTTTATTCTTTATTCGTTTTATATTGGGTAGTTTTAGCAATTTAATGCTGACTATGAGCATTTTAACTGCAGATTCCGTGTAATTTAATGCTAGCTTAACAATTCATAATATTTTTATTTGTAGCACAAAGTGCACATCAATATTCATTATTTGTTCGTTTTATTTTGGGTAACTTTAGCAATTTAATGCTGGTTAAACGATCCATAATATCGATTCATCTGAATTCATACTTTGGTTCACAAAGGTAACTTTAGCAATTTAATGATGACTTCAGGCAATAAAATTGCCGAGGTCGATTTAATGCTGACTTATCAATCCACTAGCTGTCGCCCGCGGCTCTGTCCGCGTGAGTTTCGCTTAGATGAAAAATCTCTCTTCAGCTTTTCATCAGATGTTCCAGATCTTCAATTTTTATACGTCAGCAGAAATGCTCATCAGGTTGAACGACTTTTGCTAAGGAGCCATTTCCATATATGTTATAGTGTAGCTGGTCTCTTGGAGCTTTTCATCAGATGTTCCAGATCTTCAATTTTTATACGTCGGCAGAAAATGCTCATCAGGTTGAACGATTTTTGTTAAGGCACCATTTCCATATTACTTATAGTTTAGCTGTTCCGTTATGGTTCTTCATCAGGTGTTCCAGTTTTCAAAATGAATTATAGCCTATATGTTGCCCAGGCTTAATAGCTATACAACAAAAAAAGTTTCATTCAAATCCGTCCAGTAGTTTTTGCGTGAAACGCGTACATACATACAGACAGACAGACAGACAGACAGACAGACAGACAGACAGACAAGAAATTCCAAAAAATTTTTTTTGCTTTCTATTGTTCTTTTTAGGTCTCCCTCTATCCATTTCAGTCAAAAATATTAAATGTACAGACAAAATATTTTTTCTGTTTTATTATATGTATAGATATAGATAATTATGGACTCATAAACAAAGGTACTAAAATACTGTTGGATATTAAGTAGGAGTATAAAATAGTAAAAATAACATTTAGGTGACACCATGTATTTAGATATTTTAACTGCTTTTCTCTATTTTCAAATAAATATTGTGTTGTCATTACAATTAACTGATTCATTGCTAACTCGTCAATGATCAATGGAAAATAATATCTCCTTACACATCATTACAATTGGAAATTTTAATAAACTAAACTATGAATAGTTTTTAGAACAGCATTTATGTATGGTATATAGTGCATTAAAGAACAATTAATGTACTTTGTTCATGCACGTAAACTTGCTTCTTGGGGTACCATTGTGATTAGTGAAGTAAATTAATGTAAACATATAAAGGCAACCGAGTGTACCTTCGTTAAAGTAGTTATTATAGCATCAATGAATATCAAAATCGTTGGGCATAGCCCAGTTACTGTATTTGTCAGGACCGAACAATCATACTTAAATCCTTTGTAATAAACTTAATTTGTGTTTTCACCAATGAGTTCAATTAATTCGCTTTCAATGAAATACCATTTTGTTTTACAGGGTAGACTGTAAAATAATAATTGAGTAAAGTAAATAAATGCCTCCATTTTATATTGTAGGTTTCCTGGTGGCTTAAACTTGTACATGTTATCGACATGTCTGTCATATTATGTTGAAATACGCTAAGTATTTAATGCCGTTATTTTTTTTATCCATTTATTTAGGTACCTATTTTATTTGTTTTACTTGTTTATTTCACATTAAATATACAATACATTTTAGTGTAAAATCTACACTTCTTACACTTCCATATCCATAATACAAAATGACAGCATTTATGTATGGTATATAGTGCATTAAAGAACAATTAATGTACTTTGTTCATGCACGTAAACTTGCTTCTTGGGGTACCATTGTGATTAGTGAAGTAAATTAATGTAAACATATAAAGGCAACCGAGTGTACCTTCGTTAAAGTAGTTATTATAGCATCAATGAATATCAAAATCGTTGGGCATAGCCCAGTTACTGTATTTGTCAGGACCGAACAATCATACTAAAATCCTTTGTAATAAACTTAATTTGTGTTTTCACCCATGAGTTCAAGTAATTCGCTTTCAATGAAATACCATTTTGTTTTACAGGGTAGACTGTAAAATAATAATTGAGTAAAGTAAATAAATGCCTCCATTTTATATTGTAGGTTTCCTGGTGGCTTAAACTTGTACATGTTATCGACATGTCTGTCATATTATGTTGAAATAAGCTAAGTATTTAATGCCGTTATTTTTTTTATCCATTTATTTAGGTACCTATAGTAGTGTATTATTAGGCATTCTAACTCACTTTCGTTCGTTCAGGCTCGCATTGCTCGCCTGAACTCACTACAGTGATTTAGAATCCCTAATAATACACTTTCGGTATGTACCATGTACCTATCTCATAAAGTTTATGATATGTGAAAATCTTGTGTTGGATTTACATGTATGATACATAATAAGTAATAAGGTAGGTATAACAAACTCTTTAGACATTTCTGTCATGCGAACAGCTATTATGTCCAAGAAGGCAATTTAATGGGTGGTTTATGCAATCCTTCGAAAGGTAATTAATAGGTGTTTAATGCAATCCCTGATCAGATATAAAAAAGCAAAACAGGCGCGCGCTTTTCGAGCCCTCCTCGAGGTTGAACTTTGGTCAGTTTCGATGGAGGAGCTCTCAAGCGCGCTTCCTGTTTTTTTTCAAGTTTTCAAATCTTTCAAATCTTTCAAATTTTCGAGTTTGCTTAGGAAAGAGAAGAGGTCGCATTGGAAAGTCCCGTTGGGGGCAGGTCTAACCGACAGCAACATTCTCCCGCTCTGTTCGCTTTACAATGTAAACTGTGCCCCAAATGTGTCTTAACACCACAGATACAAAGCATCGCTACTAGGAGTCCCGACGATTATTGGTAAAACTTTTGTATATATATTGTCTGAAGCAAAAAACTTTAACACCGCGATTCAGAAAAACAACTTTATAAACACAATTAAAAAACTTGATATCTAGTATGAAATATCATAAACGTAAGTCATGTATTGCCTTGCACCAAATGCATGAAATAAAATTGTACACGTGACCGAATTCGCGTCATAGTCACGTCATCGTGATTACTAAACATAAGTCGGCAAACATAGGTAGACATTTCATCATTTTACCGATGATGTAAAGAAAGAGGTTATTACATTAGTAAGTATGTTTGTATATTTAGGTATACAGTGGGGCAGAAACTAAATACTTTTGTGAATTTAAAGAAAATATAATAAAAGATGCAGACGATACAACGAGCGAGTGACGAATGAATCAGTACTATTTAACAGTATGGACAACGTTTTTCCCTGCCAATATTAAATAGCAATTCGCAGCTTGCACAGTTCTTCGCGGTAATGTAGGATGGCGTGTGGGCCGAGACAATGTTCATCTATTCTATCATAACCAAATTTTTAGGTATTGTTGGTAGCGTTTTGTCAATATGTATTTATTTATACTTGTAAGTAAGTAAAAATACTTACTTTATTGCACCTAAACAAAAGAATACATTCTGAAACCCAATATATATTACTTAATTAGTCGTCTTATGTGAAGGGAAAGCACCAAATCAAGAATTGTTGACCAGTTGGTATTTTATCTGTTTCCTTATCACTTCTAAACTATCTAATCATCAAATCAAAGGTAGGTATATCATAAGGATTTCAATAAATGTATTACGTGCGGAATCAGGTTTTTAAGTTTTTAAAATTTATGACTTGATATTATGTTGCTTGTGAGCGACTATACAATGATCCTTTTGAGATTAATAGCATATAGGTACCTAGATTATAAGGCTCCATGAATAGAGGCATTTTTAAGCCAACAACCTAACAATACATTTTCCAAGCAATTTTAAGACCCTCCTATCCAGTGGTCTCATTGCACTGGAAACTCCGTGGCTGATTTTGAGTTTCTGTCTATCCTACTAGAAAATAGACGTGAGAGTATGAATCCAAACTAATATTATAAATGCGAAAGTGAGTTTGTTTGTTTATTTGTTTTGTTTGTTTGTTACCTCATCACGCTTTATCTACTGACCCAATCTTCATGAAATTTTGCATACACATAGTTAGAAGTACGGAGAAGGACATAGGGTACCTTTCACCCCGGAAAAAAAAAACACTGTTCCCATGGGGAAATTCACGCGGGCGAAGCCGCGGGCAAAAGCTAGTAAATAATATTTGTTATAAATAATTAAATAACCTAAATAAAAGTATAGGTAAAGTATAATCTTATTCTCAATTTCACAATATGTAAGTCTAGCACACGCAACACTTTTCCAGGGCTGCTCAAAGCAGACACGTTTGCGGGCCGATATAATAAATTAATAAATAGGTTAGAGGACTGCTAAACAAAGAGTAAAAAACATCGATTAAGTACTTATTAACTTATAGTTTATAAAATTTCGTACTTAATTACACTTAGGTAAATTAGCTGTTTATTCACAAACACGGAATAAATGAAAACACACTTTCAATAAGCTAATTGGCTATCAATGGTTCATCACTCACTTAAAAATTTGGGATACGCTCCCAAAGGTATGAGTTTCATTAATATTTTAGTAATACATTTTTATAACGAAAATTACATATTTCTGCATGTTGCGGGCCGTACTTTGAACAACACTGCATTTTAGCAACACATGAATTATTGCCAAATTTAAAATTTGTAAGTAGGCAAATGATTTTAACAATTCAGCACTTAATTACACGTGGATAGCTATTGCTTATTTATAAAATGTTATAAGTAAATACTGAATATTCGTCACATAATACTTTTTAGTATTAGAATTACTGCGTTTAGTAATCCATTAAAATGTGGTTACGAATCGAGTCCCTAACTAACTTAGTCACAAACGAGTAGAGCCCTACTGCTGCAGCTCCTCCCTATCTCGGTCGCGAGTACATTTCGGATACGAACTCAAGTGATCCGTAGTGAGCTTTGTGTTCCTACCTGCTGCCCAGCTGCTGACAACTTTAGTGGTACGTGGTACCATTATTTACCTCCAACTTCAGCACTCGAGATTTTAAAATGTTCGTAAGTCTAAATTACCTATTCTTATTATTATTTTTATTGTTCACCTGTGTTTTAATATAATAAGATGGATAGGTATATATTTATTTGATTTGATTACCACTTAAAAATGCTACTGCATTTTCCTCCTAACATAATTTTACCGTAACTACAACAAGTCTCCCATGAACAATTAGTCTAGAATTTTTTTTTATTCTTACATCATTACAACCTTGCATTATCTTGGTTGTATCCTCAGACGCACCTCTTCGGAGTCTGGACCCCCTTCCTACTTTATTATATAATATTAATAAAAAATAAAACATGTTACATATTTCAGGTCGGATTCTGAGAGCGGATTCACAAGCTCCATCTTATGTGAGCCAGTCAAGACCAAGCCGAGAAAACCAGCAGCAAAGCGCAAAGCAACTGCTATCGTATCTGAAGATCATACAAGGTAAATAATATATTTTTACCCAATTGTACTAGATACAGTCAGCGACAAAATTAGCTTTACGCAGGAAATATTATTTCAATGTTGTGAGGTCTATATTTGAATTCTTATTTATATGCATCTACTTTTGTCGCTCACTGTACTTACCTGTTATTTTAGTATTCTTATCTTATCATATGGATTATTAAGCCGTAGGGTCAACTTTTTTATTTGACTTTTGGATTTTTAAATTGTTGACTTGCTTGTATAATAACATTTTCTATACCTCTTGGAGATCGAAACAGCGACTTCCTGGTCGAAACACCGCGCTCTAGCCATTACAGGATCGAGTTAGTTTTTCTCCATAGTGAAAGTTTATTAATATTTTTCAGACAACTTATGAAGAAAGCGGCTACATCATTTGATATATTCAATCTGCAAGGAGAAGACGAAGTCGTCGTGAACAAGAAGAATCCACTGACATCGGTTTTATACAACCGAGTCGCAAACGGGCAGACTCGTCGGGTTGCTGACATCACGAGCGGCGAATTCTACGTTGAAGTGAAAGTCTTCAACGCAACTGATGTGGCCAGCGGCGGCGACGATTTGTGGAAGAAGTCGCTGCTTTGGCTGAAGCTTCGCACCGACAGTGATACACCATACTGGAGCAGCCTCCAAAAGTTCGTTAAGAATGCTCATAAGTTATTTGAAGACGAGGAACCTGTTTTCTTTTCAAACAAATTAAATGCTAGGAATACTTAATAATTTTAACTATAATGTCCATATATAAAAAATAAAAAAATAGTTAAGAATAATGTACTTAGCACATTTCATTTATAGTTATAAAACTTCTAATATATATTATTATACCTAAATGATTTGATGTCTTCTTAGAGATTTAAGTTAAGTAAATTTATTGTGTTGTAGGTTATAAATTGACATCATAGTTTGAGTTTAAGTTCATTTATTCACTATGCCTTTTTGCTCAGCTTGTAGTATAGCTATAGGTAATAGACAATGGGTCGGTCACTTAAGAAGTAGGTTACATAAAAACAACGCAAAATGTAATGTAATAAGTATTGGCCCTGGAATTGAAAAAGTTTCTTCTGCTTTTCGAAGTCGTTTAGTTACATATAGAATTTCTCCCACAGCTGAACAGAAAAACCTCTCGTTGACTGGTTTTTTGATAGTATACGCGACCGCGTAAAAGCGTTATTGGACCAATCTCTTGTTACTCACACATGTGTAAAAGTAAACTTTGAATTATACTTATTATTTTTTATGGTGAAGAATGATACCCAAGAGATAAAGTCATTTGGGACGAAAAACTATATTTTACATTTTAACTATGACTTTGATTTTTATTCAGACGTTGTTGACATATTGATGAAAAAGATCAGTGAATTTCAACATCGCGATAGTGGGTGGTCATTACTGAGTAACGGTTATTTGGACATTAATATTAACAGGTTTCAACCACTACGAGCATCTAGTTTTATTGATTTGCCACCATACATAAAACGAAAAAAAGCTTGCATTAATATTCGTAATAATGATCAGTTTTGTTTCTTTTGGTCTGTAACAGCGGCTCTTTATCCAGCTAGTAAAAATGTTGAGAGGGTTTCATCCTATCCCAATTTTCGCGATATTCTTAAAACAGGGAAAATGTCGGTTCCAGTAACATTTTCAGATATAGTCATTTTTGAAAAAAATAATCCATTCATTAGAATTAATATATACGGTATAGAAAAGGGTAAAAATATTACGGGTCCTTTGTATAAATCAAAATTCGGAAAAGAAAACAGGAAAACAATTAATTTATTATTAATAGAACAAAATGATTCCTCCCATTACTGTCTCGTTAAAGATATGTCTCGTTTAGTAAGAAACCAAATAACTAAACATCATGGGAAATTATTTTTTTGTGATGACTGTCTTCTATTTTTTAGATCAAATCAGGAAATCGATAGCCACGTGTGCGCTGGTGTTGTCACACAATTGCCTCAAAAAGGAGCAGTAATTGAATTTAAAAATTACGATCGTAAACAAAATGTACCTTATGTAATATATGCAGATTTTGAATCGATGTTAGTACCTGTACAAGGGTGTGATGCGGATCCCAATACCGCTAACACGGTAAACCGTCAGTTACATATTCCTATTGCATTCGCTTATCATATCGTTTGTTCATTTGATGGTAAGAACAATCGAATAATTTCATACCGTGGGACAGATTGCGTTGATAAATTTGTTAGTTGTCTCTATCGCGACGTTCAATCAATAAGTAAAACACTTAATAAAAATGTTCCCATTGTGTTTACTGAGACCGCTGCTAAAGAATTTGAATCTTCTACACATTGTCACATTTGTAACTTTTTATTGTTTAATGATAAAGTAAGAGATCATTGTCATATGACCGGAAAATACCGCGGTGCTGCGCACAGTTATTGTAACCTTCAATATAAACGACCTAAATTCATTCCTATTTTCTTTCACAATCTTTCGGGTTACGATTGCCATCTTTTTATAAAAAAATTAGGAGAAGCTCCCGGAGCTCTCAAAGTCATTGCAAAAAATAAAGAGAATTATGTTTCGTTTACCAAATTTGTACAAGTGTCAGGAAACGAATGCATACAAATACGATTTGTAGATTCGTTTAAATTTTTAGCTACAAGTTTAGACAAATTAACAAAAACTATGAAACCTAACCAGTTCATTAATTTGAGGAACTATTTTCCTGACCAAAATAAATTCAAATTACTAATGCGTAAGGGAGTATACCCATATGCCTATATGACAGACTTAAAACGATATGATGAAATGTCTCTTCCGAGTAAAGACTGTTTTTTTAACTCATTAAACAATGAAAAAATATCCGATGACGATTATTATCATGCGCAATCAATGTGGTCCGAGTTTAAAATTAAAAATTTGGGTGATTATACAGATCTTTATCTTAAATCTGACGTGCTATTGTTGTCGGATGTTTTTGAAAATTTTAGAAACACTTCTAAACAACATTATCAACTCGATCCAGCATTTTATTTAACTGCTCCAAGTTTATCGTTTGATGCAATGTTATTAAAGACCGGTATCCAACTCGAACTAATAGATGAACTAGCTATTATAAGAATGATACAAGCTGGAATTCGAGGTGGTATTTGTATGTGTTCGCGTCGTTATGCAAAGAGCAATAATAAATATTTATCTAACTATGATCCACAAAAAAGAAAACGTGTTTATATCTTATGTAGACTGTAACAATTTATATGGTTACGCTATGTGTCAAACTCTACCCTTATCTCATTTTCGCTTTCTAAACGAAAATGAAATAAATAAATTGGATATCACCAATATAAGAGATGATGCTGACTATGGATTTATTTTAGAGGTCGATTTGATTTATCCCGACTATTTACACTCTACGCATAACGATCTACCATTTTGCCCTGAAAAATGCGTTCCACCTGGAGGAAAAATTGCAAAACTAGTTCCTAATTTATATGATAAATATCATTATGTAATACATTATGTACATTTAAAAAATTGTTTAAAACATGGCCTGCTTTTAAAAAAAGTGCATCGTGTTATCAGCTTCAAACAAAGTGCATATCTAAAAAAATACATTGACCTAAATACTGAACTGAGGCAAAAAGCACGATCACCATTTGAACAAGATTTTTTAAACTATTAAACAATAGTATTTTTGGAAAAACTCTTGAAAATAATGAACATAGAGTAAATATTCAATTAGTGAATCAATGGAGTGATAATCAAAACAAAACCAAGAAAAAGACATGTGCAGAATCGTTAATTGCTAGACCAAACTTTCATAGTGCTTCCATATTTTCAGAAAACTTAGTAGCAATACAAATGAATCCAGAAAAAATTATACTAGATAAACCCATTTACATAGGTTTTGCGGTGTTAGAGCTGTCAAAATGTCACATGTATGATTTTCATTACTCAGTGATTCAACCATATTATCAACATAGAGTTAAATTGTGCTATACAGATACGGATAGCTTTATATATGAGATACACACTAAAGATTTTTATGACGACCTCGAGAAATATTTTTTGTCTTATTTTGATACTAGCAATTATGACCTCAATAATCAATTCAACTTACCTCTTTTGAATAATAAGATACCGGGTTTATTCAAAGACGAAATGGGGGAAAAATAATAACTGAATTTGTAGGTTTACGACCAAAATTATATTGTGTTGAATCAACCGGATCTACGATCAAAAAGGCAAAAGGGGTAAAAAAATGTGTAGTACATGATATACATAAATCGGATTATAAAAAAACTTTATTCACGGGTGATATTATACGGAGAAAACAAGAGCTATTCAAGTCACTTAAACATGAAATATTTACACAGAGGGTTAATAAAGTTGTTTTATCATCTAATGACGATAAACGGTTGGTATCACATGATTGTATTTCAACTAGGGCTTGGGGTAATCGCTCGATATTATTTGGTGATTAATTAAATACTTTTTGCGTGTATAAAATTATGTTAATAATAAGTGGTAATAGTAGTAAGATTTCGATATTTTCATGTCATCCAATCATAATTAATATTTATAGTTTTAAAGATTTATACATACATGTCGTATATATATGTCATCATAAAGATTTTTATTGTATAGTTACAACAATTATGTAGTTTTAGTTAATAAAATTTAATTATATGAAAATATACATTTTTAAACTAAATTCACGTTGTTTAATTCAATCGATGTAAGCAAAAAGTAACATGTATCGCATATTGCATCACGCTCAAACGAACGTCCATTTTTGTCATTGCAGTCACTGACCCTTTACGTGTGCGCACCATCGTTGTGTTGTGTGATAGTCATCATTATTTAATTGAACAAAAATGTAAGTATCTACCTACTGAGTATAAAGAGTACTACTATGTATTATTCCTTTCAGAAGAATACAAAAAGATTTAGTTGTAAAATAGCATTAACTAATCAGTTTTTTTTTTTTTTTTTTTTTTCTAGTAAATGGATCCTTCAGACATGTGGTTTCAAAACGCGCAACGGCTCGATGACTTCAGTGACAACGAAGTTGAGGAAGTCCCTAATGTCGCCGCGGCTGCACAGGATCAGGCAAGGGAAAAGGCCAAAAGAAAATGTCCAGCGCCGCGAAAGAAGCAAGTGACAAAGTTACCACCATTGGTGCCTGCTTCATATGTGAAAACGAAGGCAAATAGAAGAGCGTATCGACTTATCAAAATAGAGATTCTGGATCTATTGCCTCCAGAAACGTTGGATAGTGACAATACTCTTGTTAGTGCTCAGTACATAGTGAGTGATGTTGTGGACGAAATTTTAACTATGACTGAAAACATAGTTCACAAAATTTGCAAAAACATATGTAATGAAAATACATATGTATAAATTTAATAGTAAGTTGTTTTAAATTATGTTATTTTTTATTTTTTAATATATTAAATCTTTATGTGTTTTAGTAAGTATGTAAATTAATTTTTATTCTGTACTTTTACTATGTATTACTTGTAATTGTAAGTATAATTTCATTCTTAAAGTAGTTTTTCACTTTTAACATAACGCATAGCTTAAGAATTTTTAAAATGTATCTAATGATCGGTGCGAGCTTAAAAGTATTTATAGTATTTGATATGAAATGTATACGAATTTTTGTCAGTCGTATTAAGGCTTCGGTATAAACCCCTGCTTAATTTGTTTTAAATTGTTCAAGATAAGATTTATTGTGTATAGAATATAACATGTACGTTATTGTTGATGTTGAAGGCTTCAAGAATGAAAAAAATCAATTCATACCTAAAGAAATAGCAATTTTATCAAAACGGAAAGTGATGGTACTACTTGTAAAGCCCCCATACCCGTTCTATAAGTTAAAAGTAAAGGAACGTTTACGTGTTGAATGGATGGAAAGACATAGAGATTTTTCTGGAATCAAGGTTTTGTGCCATACAGAAATTATAAAAATTGTATAAAGGATTTCTTAAAAAATAAGAATATATTAGCTAAGGGTACAGAAAAAGTGGTATGGTTGAAAAATATGTTAAACACTACCAATGTGTATGATTTAGAAGACCTTGGCTGCCCTCATTTTGAAATATTGTATGATGTTTATTGTTCGCACATTCAATCTTGTATTTATCACAATGATATGTGTGCTTATAAAAATGTATATTGTTTATATCAATGGTGTAAAGAAAATTATAATAAAACCAAAATAAATGTTTAATATATTATAATTAGGTGTTTTATTTCTAAATAGTGTTTGCAAATAATAGTGAACCTATAATTTACATGTATAATTCTATCCTAATCCAAACTAATATTATAAATTAATGTGAAAGTGAATTTGTTTGTCTTCACACTTTATCTACTGAACCAATCTTTCTGAAATTTTGCATAAGTACACACAGTTAGAAGTACTGAGAACGACATAGGGTACTTTTCATCCGGGGAAAAAGCACTGTTCCCGTGGGAAATTCAGGCGGGCGAAGCCGCGGGCGAAACCTAGTAAAATATAGAATCGTTTTTGATTATGTTTGTTTAGTATATTCTTCAGGTATTTTATTTTACATTATAATTTATAATAAATGTGTAGAAAAATCATAAATTTTATTTATAACTTCTGTTCATATACCTATTCAAACACGTTGAATGTACACGTGATGATGCACGTGAAGTAAAATAATATGCTTAATTCAGGTCAACTCGGAAACATGTTGCAACAAATCATGACGATGAATTGCGGACAGTTGAAAATCTGATTATGGTAAGGATATGAATAAATAAAAGAAAATACATTATATTTGATTTGATAATATTTATTTCAAAGTATTTTCGAAATACCATTTCTTTATACAAACAACATTTTTTAGTGCACAATAGTTTTTATGGCTTAAACAATTTAATTCACCATCATTTTTACAATACATTTTATATAAAATGGCAAAACTAGGACTTCCTTGGTCCTCTATGTCTATTAAAATACAATTATCACATAGTTCCTTTATCCATTTTTGTTTCTCGAGACCTTTCATTATAATTGTTTTGTTTTGCATTAATGGAGTAATAATTCTTTTAAATTCTCTAGAGTCAATATGACCTTCACTCCAAGTGATTCCTCTCTGTCGCTCAAGGTACCTAACGGTCTTCTTTTCTTCCGTAGATAATGTAGTATATGCATATGGAGGTTTAATTAAAAAAACTTGAGTGAACTCCTCAGTAGATAATGCAAACTCTTTGATTATAAATTTATTATAACAATCTTTGAAGCCTTGAACATCAACAAAAATAATTGAATTCATGATATTTTACGTACAATGTTGCTCAGAGGTCTATATTCAACTATACAATCATTCAGAATTAGACAATAAGCTGTTGTCTGATCAGGTATATCTTTATCACACTCTAGTTCAAGGCGAATATTGATGACCGGACCTGATTTAATATTATCGTTCTGTCTTGAGCAATCAATCACGAATAATGGCGCAAAATTTTTAAACTCTTGAGCAGTCAACAAGGAGTTGCATGGGCGGTTATAATAAGACTGCTGAAAGTTTACATATTGCTCGTATATTAACGCATAGTTATGATTTGCAAAGTTGGTATTGTAACTTTCGTATGGGTAATATGTAGAGTTTAAAAAAACTTTAACATCTCGAATATTGCAGTGATCGAACCGAGACATATCGTTTATCCCATTGTTTTTTCGGTTTGTTTGTAACCCTAAAATAACATACCTAGGTTTTTCAATTTGTGATGAAGTTTTTATTGACCAGGTGTGTTTTGTAGTCCTTGGTAATAAAGGGTACTCATAAAGATCCCAGTTTCTAAACACTAATTGAATGGGTCGGTCTTTTTCGAGTATTTTAAGTAAATTAATTCTTTCTCTATCTGATACTTTAACATGAGGCACACGCCATACAATCTTTTTTATATCGATACTTTCAACCTCTTCGCCAGTGTTTAGCTTTAGAGCATTCAGATTAGTATTACTTCGTAACAAAATAAGCTCATGTTTGCAATTGACAATAATTTTTTTATAATCTTCAGCAAAGCCTAGTATGTTGCTGAGAGGTACTGACGCAGCAAAATGACCTCCAATTTCATTTTTAGTTCCGTGTATATCCCAACCCCACACTTTGGATACCTTGGCTTCAGCCTCGTTCATAGATACCAGTGCTTTCATAGTAGTAGTTACGCCAGCATTCTTTACTTTGTCTATTTCAACACCATTTAATTCATATCTTATATCTTGAAATAGGAATAGAAGAGGGTTGTTTGTAAACTGTACTACTGGAACTGCTTCCCTCTTCTCACCTTTGATAACATTTACTACGGCTTCAACATACAAGGTACTTGCGCATGGAAGCACATATAAATCTTGTTGGTTTATAGGTATCCGAATTTCATCATTTCTATTGAAAGTAGTTATGTACGGCTTATACGAATGAGTTTCTACACCGTCTATGGAGTTGTCATAAACTGGTGGGTTAGTTATACTTAAAATACTCATTTTAGCAACCCAATAGATTTGAGAAAATTTATATTGACAGTTGTTAATTTCTTTTTTTATTACAAGTATGTGTGTTCTTCTTGATCGCTTGAGTGGTACTAGTCTTTTGACTAGATGAAGTTGTATATTTATTGTACTCGATCATATTTTCTTCAAATGTAAGTACAATTGTACTTCCTCTCCTCGAAAATTGATTAAATTATTTTTTATGTCCAATATTCTGATATTTATACTATTTAATATACTTCTTTTAACTGGAAAATATATGGTATTTTTTGGAATTTCTGTTATTCTGTAGCCTGGAGGGACATTCAAAGCAAATTCGTGAATTATATGAGTTGATTTTCCATTAATGTAAGAGCCTCCAGTAATATCACATTCAACCCGCAGCACGGTTGTAGGTAGAATGTTCACTGGTAGTGAGGACTTGTACCATATATCCCTCATTAGGAAAGTTCTACCGTAACCAAGTAAAGGTCCAATCGAATTTGGTTTTTCGAAATGAATATCTTTCGAACAGAATATCGATAGCCTCAACGTGTTATTGTTGCATAATAACTTGAAAACACAATTGTTTACCTTTGATTGTAAAAATTCGCTGATGTCTTGGAGTTCATAAGCTCCCTCAGGAATTTCAACAACTTCATCAATGCCATAATAAAATTTATTATTAGTATTTGTAATATTTGGTATAGAATTAAATGTAGAGAAGTGTAAAAGAGAGCACTCATATTGCCCATCAAGTTCTAATGGAGGGGAATAGTTTGTTGTTAGCACTGAGCTGTTTCCAGTTATGGACAGAGTGAAAGACATTATAGAAATGATGTTTTATTGGACAGTAATAATAATTATATACAACACTAACTCCAAAAGTCTTGCAAAAATTTTAAACACAAATGACCGCAATTTACAGTATCAAAGTTTTGAAATCTCGTATAGTTATAATTTATATCACTTACATTCAAATATTTCACCAATTCATTGGGTGGTCTTAAATTACCAAAACTATCAAAGTATTCACAATAATTATTTATTTTTGCAAAGGCTACCCAGTGAGTTCCATTATTATTATAGCTGTCTAAATTCAATATACCACACTCTACGGGGTTTGGTTTACGTGGTAATCTATTTCTCATATACACACCTCGAAAGTATGGAATATTTTTAGCATATTTAATAATATCAATATTTGTAAGAGCACGCTTGGGTAGCCTACTTATTAGTTTTTTGTAGATTTCAAAAATAACCCGCTTCCTTTTTTATACGGCTTTAGATAAAATCCTTTACCTATCGCAATGGACTCCATGGTTTTGTTATGTCGTTCAGATTCTTGTAAATTCTGTCGAGCAGTTTTAAAATCATTTATAGTTTTAGCTATACCAGCGGCACCTCCTGCTAAAGCACCTAGCGCTGATAAACCCGCAAAAATTGGTATCAAAGGCAAAATCCCTCCTGTTTTAGGGATTGGTATTATTCTTGGTAAACGAACGTGACATGTCTTAGGAAACATTTTTTTTGCTGCCTCATAAGCATATACTATAGCAGATTTGTTATCCTTTGATTTTAGTTTCTTTATTTGTGAACGTATTTTTGAAACAATGGTTTTAAATTTTTTTATCCCTGCACCTGATTTTAATTTTGCTTTCATAACTTTATTAACTATCCACGATGCCAATTTCTCTCCTTTGCCAGCGTCTTTGGAATGTAATCGCTTCTTTGCCATTTTCATCAGTTGAAGATCTGCTTTATGGCGAACGGAGAGGCTTGGATCGTTGTACGCAATATCGTGGTATTTACAAGCTTCGTCTAATTTGTTAATACCTTTATCACCTCTCAATAACCTTTCTTGTAACCTAGTGCCTGGTCCGCAATAATTGTATCCTGGTAAGTGAAGCTCAAACGGGATATTGTTTATCAAATTATTGACAAGTCCACCTCCTTTCATTTCTTGTTATATAATGAGCAAAATGTAAGATATTAACAGTTATATGTATTATGATACAATAGAATTTTTATCTATCCAACTATTTTCTTCGTCAGGAAGTCCTAACCATTTGACAAACAATTTAGTTCCTTTTTTCCTTATAATTTTTTCAATTAAGTATATATTCGGATACTTAGTTTTTTGTAACTCTTCTTGATAGAATGAACCCAAGATATTTTGTTTATGTTGATCTTGTATTAAATATGTAACTGGTTTAGTATTATTAACCGTTTTAATTGTGAAAATTTCTGTAGACCAATTAGGTGTAAAACCTTTTGCAAAAACTACTCTTATATTTACTTATTCTAACGTGGTCACCTATTTTGAATTTATTTTTTGAACAATTTACATCGTTTCTCGTGGAATTTTTCAATGTTTTTTTTTACAAGGATTTCATTACTTGTATCTATGTCTACTGGTTTAAACTTAGTAACGCTATGTTTTTGATTGTTATACGAAAATAAAACGTCATTTAAAGTTTTTCCTATCCATTTATAGTTACCGTTGTAACTAAAACATTTATATAATTTAATCTTCAATGTTTTGATTAGTCTTTCTACAATAGAAGCTTTTTTTGTAGAAAACGATGAATAGTGATTAATCTTCATTAACTTCGTATGTTCTTTGAACACATCGTTGTAAAACTCAGTGCCTCTGTCAGTCTGTAGGTTTTTAGGGCTACGTCCACTTTCCCTTATAATTTGAGTAAAGGCGGAAAGAACCTCTTTTTTTGATTTAGTTTTTAAAGGAATTAACCATGCATATTTTGAAAATCCATCAATGACAGTTAATATATAAGCATATCCACTATTATACTTTTTTAATGATTGTAAATCAGCCAGATCCGCTTGCCATAAGTCGTCTATTCCTGTTAAGATTACATTACGACGATCAAAATTTTTGCGTGCCGATCTATGAATTTCATTTACCACTTGTTGTTTTGCCATTTTGTTGTTTAATAATGTTATCGATGTAGTTTTTAGTATAAAACTTTTTTCGAACTGAATAAGGTTATTTTTTACATCCGCTTTTATTGCATCTATGAGAGCGGTAATTTCATCAGTTATTTTTTTATCAACATATTTTTTGTTCACCGCATCATCATGTGCTACAGGTTCTTGAACTCCTCTTAATCGAGATGATTGTAAATCAAAATCGCCGTTATTCGATCTAACTAAGTGGTTGGTTGAACAATCTAGTATTTCTGATAAACGTAGTCTTTTATGAACATGGTGACCGAATTTATCAACGTTCATTTTGAATTTATGTCGTTCGCAGTGAAATAATAAATGATCTAAATAGGATGTGCGGTTATTAATTTATACTTCCATTTTCACGTAGTTCTTCTATGATTGAAATTATTTCGTTATCCAGACCAGTGTTGCCTGCATCTTTAGATGCTATAAGTAATTTGAGTCTTTCTACTAGCTCATTAGGGTCATCCCAGTAAATGTAGTCAGTATTTTTTAAATCTCTTCTTAAGCATCAATCCTTCTCCTGCGCTCATATCATCAGGATTACTAACAGAAGATGTTGAAGGCTTTCGCAGTTTAAATAGCGGTTTAATGATGTGCAAATACTTTTGTCCTTTATTAGATTTAATTGGTTTACTAGAATCAAAATCTCGTCTGTGAGCATTTGTGTCTATTAACATGGTTTTATATTCTTGACAATCATTTTTAGTAACAACATCCAAATTAGGTACTTTTTTCAATAATAACTCCTCCAATCCTGGCGTTATTTGATAATCATGTCCTGCTATAGATATATTTCGATCATTTATATAAACACGTGCTGTACCCATCATTAATTTACCTCGTTCTCGTCTGACACCAAAAGGAACATCATTAAATATTTCAGAGGAAAGTGACCAGGATGAAGTATTTTCTCTAGGACTAGCTATTGAATCAATTGTTTTATACGATGTATCACTGGTATTAATATTACTAGAATCTTCATCAGAATCATCTTCAGAATAATTTTGTTGAGAAATATTGTTTTTGAAAGTTGTGTTCAAATGCAATTCAGGTGATGTAATTTGCTCTTTTACAAGATTTTTCATTACGACATCCTTTGCTTCTTCTGATTTAATTTTATGGTTCCGATCCTTAACTAACTGATGTATTGGATCAGTAACAGGTCTAAAAACTGTATTTAATACATTATCATTGTACGATTCTATAGTTTTCATATCTTTGATTTTCTTTTTAACAACTTCTGCTATTTTAACTATTTGAGTTTTTAACTCTTTTTCCATTATGATCTTGATAAATATACGTTATTTGCTTGATACGGTAATAGATCGACTGGAGATATTAATCAAATATATCTTCTTATATGGTTGTATTTTGATTCTCATCAAACAAGACAAATGTATCGAAATTCTTCCTATAACAACCTTTGTTCTTTACACAATCCTTATTGATTACCAAATAGTTATAGGGTTCACTCCATACCTTTGAACACATTTCTCGAAACTCAGACCATGACATGTCAGTATTAACGTGTTCGTCATAAACATGATGGAGGTTGACATCATCCTGTTTGAATAATATTAAAAGATTTGCATTGTCTCTTACTAGCTGTTTAGGTATCTTACTATACGTTTGATTCAAGTAAAAACAGTCGATAAACTTATGTCTGCCCATTGCAAAATAATCCCTCATATTGGACTGGTTCTCACATGCGACGTCATCAAATATTATTATGGAGTGTGGTTTTGCATCATGAGGGCTTAAAATAAGTTCATTATCTTTATATTTTGCAAACGATACATCCGGCACTAAATTAAGAACATTTTCTAAAAATACATATTTCGGCTGATACAATGTTTTTGAATAAAGATAAACATTTTTAAAACGTAAACCATTTTCATGTAATAGAAGACCAATGATTACATTAGTTTTCCCACAATTCGAAGGACCGCAAATAATACACCGAATTGTATTAGGTAGAAGGTTGCAATGGCGGAAAAAGTCTACTTTTTCTTCTGGACATATTTGGTTCAATTGTAATGTTTGAGATTGTTTAACAAATTTCATTCTTTTAGCCACTAAGACTGTTTTTGACTTAATGTTATTTATTTGTAAAGTACCGATTTATATACATTCGAAACGAACTGACTACGTGAATGATCTGAATGAAAACTCCCTGAGATTCTATAAGTGTAATGAATGTACCTAATGCGAACGCATTACTTTGGAAACCTACCGAAAGTGTATATTTATTAGGTATTCTAAATCACTTGCGGTGAGTTCAGGCGAGCATTGCGAGCCCCTGAACGCGAACGAGAAAGTGATTTAGAATGCCCTAATAGTTTCACTACCCTATGACTTACAGACCTTCATTGAGAAGTAACATCGACCTAATTTTATTTTTTATTATTTTGTTTGTACGGTACACACGGAAGAATGACGTCGTTAGTTAACACCACGAGAAGATGCTGACCTGACCACAGTCAAAATCAAAGTCAAAAATTCTTTATTGAAATTTAGCCTTCAAAAAGAAGACACTTTTTCACGTACACAAAAAAATCACAAAATATGATTCATTGTTTCTAGATTACAGGAAGTGTGGCATTGTATAGAACCCTCTCCACGCGAGTTTAACTCGCCCACTTGATGACTATATTTTTAGTACCTAATATATTTATCAATATGTTGATATATTGGTATCCATGCGAAACCAAATCAAAAAGGTGGGCGGAAACAAGCTGTTCAGCCAAACCCTTATTTCAACTGAATTAAGCCGCTAATCGAATGCTGTAACCCCATTCGCAACGGATCGGCACGTCGTCACACCGAGTCGGTGCGAATGGGGTTTGGAACGGCGTTTATCGGCCTTACTCCAGTTTAGCTGATCAGTTTGATTGGATCCCTTACATTTAGTCCGGTCATTCTATGTTTTCAGAAAAAGTAATTCATAAAGTTTTGAAACTTGTGTGACATATACATGCAGTTGTAGTGTTCAACGCTCACTACCCTCCCCTGCCCTCCCCCTGACGCTAGGACACATTTCAGAGTAAAGGGGGGCGCTTTACTCTGAAATGTGTCCCCTTTACCGGTTTTTTTCCTTTTTCTCGAAAACTATTATAGATAAGAAAAAAGATGCTCAAAGGCAAAGAAAGGTCCCTCTTAAATTCTTAATAAAATATGTCCCATGTCTTATTTTGATGAACTTGAAGCGGTTTACCAGCTAAAAGTTGTGTTTGGGGCACATGTTGTGAAAATGTACCTAAAAAGAGGGGTATTGTTGCAGTTTTACTATTTATATCTCGAAAAAGACCCAGAAATTTTCGAAAACATAGCACTCATTAAAAGTTTTAGAGCATTAAATTCTGCGTTTAATGGGACCACAAATACATATATTTTGAACCACTCGGTCCAATACTAGTGCTCAACGAAATTGCACAAATCCCACAGATATTGTAAATGTGAAAATTTAGATGTATGTTTGATACTCAACTACGCAAAAATCTTCTGTACGAATTTCGATGAAATTTGGTACACGGGTAGAAAACTACCAAGAATAGCCACATAGGGTACTTTTGTCCCGGGGGAATTCCTACGGGAGTGGGGCCCCGAGGCGCAGCTAATATGGCATTTTTCATGAGTATGGAAAACTTGCTACGCCCCAGGGTTCCGCTCAGTTGGGAATTTCGGGATAAAAATCAGCACTTACGTGATTTTTCAAGTCTTTCTCTATTTGTGTACTAAACTTCATCGAGATCCGTCCAGTATACTTCGTGTGATCGAGTGACAAAAATGTCCGTTTGTACTTAAATTTTATCATTTATGATAATATATACTAGATGCGCTCCGAGGCTTCGCTCCTGTGAGAATTTCAGAAAAAAATAGATTATATGCATTTTTAGGTTTAAATCTATTCGTCTACTAATTTTCGTCGAAATATGCTCGGTAGATTTTGTGTAATTTAAGAACAACAAACATACTTTTTTTACGTTTGGATGTCTCGGATGTATGTTTGTTATTCAATTACACACAATCTACCGGGCATATTTCAACAAAAATTTGTACACAAGTAGAGTTAAACCTAAAAATGCATATAATCTACTTTTTTTCTGAAATTCTTACAGGAGCGAAGCCTCGGGGCGCATCTAGTATATTATCATAAATAATGAAATTCCCATACAAACTTGAAATTTTTGTCATTCAATCACACGAAGTCTACTGGACGGATCTCGACGAAGTTTAATACACAAATATAGAAAGACTTGAAAAAATCACATAAAATAATTTTTATCTCAAAATTGCCAACTGAGCGTAGCCCCGGGGCGTAGCAAGTTTTCCATACCTATGAAAAATGCTATATTAGTTGCGCCTCGGGGCCCTACTCCCGTAGGAATTTCGGGATAATGAGTACCCTATGTACTATATCCAGTATTTTTCTAGCAGTGTATGAAATTTCATTGAAATCCGTCCAGTAGATTTTGCATAGTTGAGGATCAAACATACATCAAAACTTTCGCATTTAAAATATCTGTGGGATTTGTGCGATTTCGATGAGCACTAGTATATAGGACAGAGTGGTCCAAAATATATGTATTTAGTCCCATTAAACGCAGAATTTAATGTTCTAAAACTTTTAATAGTACTATGTTTTCGAAATTCTGGGTTTTTTTCGAGATATAATAGTAAAACTGCAACAATACCCCTCTTTTTAGGTACATTTTACGTGTCTATCATAGTTTTCGAGAAAAAGTGAAAAAACCGGTAAAGGGGACATATTTCAAAATAAGTACTAGGCTAGATTGCTTCACATGATCGTCTGTATTTTATCTACATTAATGTAAAACTGAATGTAAAATTAAGATAAGGAAACTCAGGACTAGCACGAGGGATTATGTTACTTTGCCTTTGACACCTTTTTTCGTATCTACTTTTTAAATATATATAGTTTTCGAGAAAAAGTAAAAAACCGGTAAGGGGACACGTTTCAGAGGAAAGGGGCCCTTTACTCTGAAATGTGTCCTAGCGTCAGGGGAGGGCAGGGGAGGGTAGTGAGCGTTGAACACCACAACCGAAGGTATATGTCACACAAGTTTCAAAACTTTATGAATTACTTTTCTACATTGATTACATAGAATGACCGGACTAAATGGGCGGGATCCAATCAAACTGATCAGCCAAACCGGAAAGGCTGATAATCGCATGCTCAAGATCCCCTATTCGCACCGACCTGGTGAGACGACGCGCCGATCCGCTGCGAATGGGGTTGCATCTCGATTAGCGGCTTAATTCCGTTGAAATAGCGGTTTGGCGAAACAATTGTTTCGCCCACCTTTTTGATTTGGTTTCCATGGAGACCAATATATCAATATATTGATAAATATATTAGGTACTCAAAAAACAGGTCAAGTGCGAGTTGAACTCGCGTGGAGAGGGTTCCGTACAATGCCATCGTAATCTAGAAGCAATGAACTATATTTTGTTATTTTTTGTGGACGTGAAAAAGTGTCTTCTTTGAAGGCTAAATTTCAATAAAAAAATACATTGACTTTGACTTTGACTGTGGTCAGCACTCTCGTGGTGTTAACTAACGACGCTGGTCTCTTCCGTGGGTAATAGTGTTAAAATAAAATAATAAAAATAAAATCGATGTTTTCCTCACCGTATAAGTGGTGATCGATAAAAACTACGTCAGACTTGGTAGCAAACTCATGTAGCACGTAGCAGGTTTCGAACCTGGGCTTTGCGGTCATAGCGGGTAAATTCTAAACTATCCACTCGATCACCACCGCTTATGTTCCTATTGTAAATTTTAAAAATATGTCTTTTTAATCGAAGCAAAATCCACGCGGGCGAAGCCACGAGCAATTTCTGCTAGTTTAATATATGACAGCAATGTTTTGCAAAATTTTTTTTTATGATGCCTAAAGTATGTCTACCAAAAATGACCCTTATTTTAAAAAATATGTTTTTACGTGTTTGGTTCATAGGATTTTACCATCCTACTAAATTTCGCTTAGATTTGTCTGATGAGTTTCAATTACGGCGCGCCTGCCCCTGACTAGTTTTGGAAAAAAATTCCAACGATCCGAGCGATTATGCGTTGATGACGTTGGAAAAAATTAATAACGGCCCCGGCGTGTTTTTTAAATGGGACGAATAGCATAAAAATTTAAAGCATACGCTCCGGTAGAGTTTAAAGGGGGAAATTGTGTATTATATTGTAGACCTTAAATATGAAATGAGTTGAAAAAAGAGTTTGTATGTAACAATCAGTTTTTATTGTTGATAAAAAAGCCATAAATATCAACTATAATCGGGCCGAAACCTAAACTCCCCAAAGTATGGTGTCATCAGGGTCAAGCCCATGAAGTTCCAACATTTTTTTGAATTTTTAATCTATGCGTGGAAATGTAGTACTTGAACTTCCGGCTTGCCCGTTTAGAAGTTCCATTGCATCCGGCTACAATAAATCGATAGTGAAAAGGTAATAAAATTAGCGATACATCGTTTAATTTTTCGATTTATTTAATAAGGTTTGTTATTGATTTTTTAAATGCTGAATATAACAATTATTGCCCTTAAAATTTAAAGAAATCATCATTATGGCAATACAAAAAAATAGAAAGAGGGACAAGAATTCACGCAATCGTATCGAATCGTAACTTAAGAGTAGATAACATATTCACTATAAATTTATTATCCATGCGAATGACAATGATGGAAGCTACTTTGGTGGTTCAGACTTGATTAATAAAAATATTTATTTTATTTGGATTTTTTATTTTTACGTGAAATCCTAATGTCGTAGCGACTCGTGTTTAGGTACATCACTATTATTGTCAAACTGACACACGTCATACGGGAGTTTAGGTTTCGGCCCGATTATAGGTATCAACAATCATATATAAGAAAATAAAATACATGATGTTTGTTTTATATTACGACACAGAATACATAATAGTACAAGTATTAAGATAACAATAATATTTATTTTATTTATTTAACCTTTATTGTACAAACACAATGTATGGCACAATAGGTGGACTTAATGCAGAAGGATTATCTAACAGTCGATTTAATAATACACTAAAACTCTTTTTTATTTCATTTCATATTAAGAATTTAAAGTCTACAAATAATACACAATTTCCCCCTTTTAAACACTACCGGAGCGTATGCTATAAATATTTTGATCGGTCCCACTTTACAAAACACACCGAGTGCCGCTGGTAATTTTTTCCAACGGCCCCGTCAACTGAAAAATCATGCCCACCGGAGCCGTTGGAATTTTTTTCAACGGCCCCGTCGCTGCGCATAGCCGGGAGCCGTGTTGGAAGTCACTCCAGTAGATTCGATCAAATTGACTGTGAAAGTGATCCTGCAGGTTTTTTTTGGACGAAACCTAAAAACGTAAATGCTATCGTTATCATATAGGATCTTTATGGGCAACCACATCTAGATAATATGTACTGGCAACCATAAGATCCTATATGAAACCAAATCAATAGAGGTTTTTATACCAAGTTGGGGCGGAAAACACATTGTATTGTTGTTTGTTGGCATGATTTATTAATTTCCTCTTCTCCAGCCATCGAAATACAACAACTGTACATAATATCTCGATGTCTCCACCCAACCAAATGTATCTACCAAATTTTATTAAGATCAGACCGATTTTGATAAAATTTGGTAGACAAATAAATAAAAATCCAAATAAATAAAATGTATTCTACCAAAACATTTTTACTATTAAAATAAACAATAATACACCTTCGCACATTCACCACATTCGCAATACTTTGATGTTTCCCACTAAATAAGGTAGGTACTTTGAAAGTCGCCTATCAGGCGTGGGCACTACTCCTTGCCTTGCCTTATCCAATTCGAATCTCACCTTTACTCCACCGTGCCTTTGTTCTAACATGCTTTATTTTCGTTGCATTCTGTAAATCTTTGTCTTCTTTCTTATGGAAGGTAGAGACACATAGGAAACCATCGTGATACGGTACTTATGTACTATGTCAGAAACATTATTACAATTTTCAACTTCGTTAGGCAACAAAATACGTTTGTTAGTTTTTAAAAATCACGGAAATATAAATTAATAAATATTGCATCATAGAGCAAAAGCCTGCGACGGCATTTGCCCTTTGTTATTTTATAAAAGTTTAAAAACTCTGCGTGTATCTCCAGCATAGAAAGAACGATAAATTAATAGATAGAAACAATGTATTTCAATGTTATGAAAGTATAGACTTTTAAATATATATTTATTTTTAAATAATACTCTAAAATACTCTAAAAATCATATCAACCATTATTACGTTCCGGGATACATGGTACATCTATAAACCCCTCCTGCTCGAAATAGGAACTTTCATCAATCATATAAAAATACTAGCTGTTGCCCGCGGCTTCGCCTGCGTGAGTTTCGCTTAGATGAAAAATCTTTTGTGTTACAAACTGTAGTAACCTAAACTCCAGTAATTAAAATTTCAGCCATTTGGTTATCCCGTGTCCCGCGGGAACATATTAGGTAATTTCGTAGTACAGTCACGGTGTTAAAATGAATCAAAAGTGATATTTCATTCAATAAACGATCTTTCGTCTGCTCGTTATTTATAATTTCCCGTGTACCACAACTCCCACCCCGAGTCCCTCTTTTGTCCTATCCCGTGTCCTGCCTATCTATACGTCAGTAGAAAATGCTCATCAGGTTGAACGACTTTTGCTAAGGCCCCATTTCCATTTATTTTTATAGAGTAGCTGGTCTCTTGGAATTCTTCATCAGGATGATCCTGATTTTCGATTTTTGTACTTCAACAGAAAATGCTCGTCAGATTGATAAACTTTTGCAAAGGTACCATTTCCATATTTCTTATAGTTTAGCTGTTTTGTTGAGGTTCTTCATCAGGTGTTCCAGTTTTTCAAAATCAATTATAGTTTCATATAGTACGGGCAGTTATGTAATGCTCTCCATACATAATCTTTAAATTTTTCATTAAGCTATGAGCTTCATGTCATATGTTCTTGAGTGATTGGCGTTAAGCATTTGAGCCCGGGGGCAAAAGAATCATGCGGCTACCAGGGGCTGGGGGCTACCGTAGATCACAATTCGTCAACATTTGAAAAATTCCGTTCTTGTCACATGTGGCTACTAGGGTAATATTGTGAATCATTTTCGTATAAATTATAGGACGTGTAAGAATTCATTTTGATATTAATTATTTACAATTTTTTGTAATTCTACGAGAAAAAACGTAAAATACAATGTGAAATTTGGTTGAAGATTTTTGTTTTGAGAGCTTATAATTTTTGTATAGTGACAATAAATATCAAACAAAAAATATTGTAATAAAGCGAATTTCATGTAGATTTTAAAAAATATAATTACGTTTTAAATATCCATCTGTACAAAAATATGGAGAAAAAAATTGACAACCGCAGCGCGTAGCCGCTCAGCTGGACTCGCGCCAAGTACGACGCGTCAGCCGCAGCGATTTATCTTACAAAATGGTCTCTTTTGTAGTAGACATGTACTCTGGGATCTTTGGAGTATGTTTTAAAACTTCTCAGAGGTGTTCCCTGGAATCAAACCTTAAGCATTTTAAGCCCGATTACTCTGTGGTACGACCCTTTTGGGCCAGTGGGATCCGAGCAGGAAGTATCCACCGTACGCTTCATAATAAAAATAAAAAATCCAACAGATCCAGTTTTAATATTATATCGTGTTTCGTATCATTTTTGCATATATCAAGGACCATTATTGCAACATTTCATAGAAAAATCCATATTTTTGTTAATAAAATAAAAAACATAAATATAAATTTTCGTTTTAAAGTACTACAACTTTTTATAATATGTATAAATCACAATAAAAAAATATAAGTAATAAGAATATTTATTCTAGATTACGAAAAATATTAAATTTTGATACCTTAAGGTAGAATTTCCATTCTAAAAAAATATAAAAGCCCACGCGGCATCGATGAGTCAATGAGTTCTTCCAAAAAGTCCTCGTAAACCGCTCCTTTTATTTAATTTTTTTAATTATTGCAATAATAATATTTTAAAATTTTTAGAACTATTTTCTACCATAATAGAAATAACAAATATTGAATAAATTACGAAAAATATTATTCATGGTGACGATATGAAGATATTTTAAATAGACTGTTATTCTTTCACGCAAAATTTTCATGAAATATAGTATACTAAATTACATCAATACATATTATAAAAGTACATATTATAAGAGGAAAGTAGACTCAAAAAGAGTTTAATTTTTCAGTAGACCTGCAAACTACTGAGCCGATTCCAAAAAAATTCCATCGTTGGAAACGCACCTACCGTTGTCGCTGAGTAACATAGGCTATTTATGTACACGGATGAAGCCGGGTTGACCGCTAGTAGATTACATCTTGAATTAACTTAATACAATACTTTTATCCCTAAATTCTTAAGAAAGTGGTACGCATGAGGCGCAGCTCGTATGAAATGCAAAAGTTTGAAATGATAGGTGTTAGTCCTTCATTAAATTAAAAAAGACTCCCCTTTATTTCTCCAACTAGTTCTATCGCTCACCAGTTATTGTCACCTCTTATTAAAGGCTGATAATTTGTCTGACTACTTCATTTTAAGGCAAGATACCAAGCAGTCCATGTCTGGGGCAAGCCTTAGTGCCTACCGAAAACCTTCGTCTCGAGTCCTTCTTTTTTGTGGCTGTTGAATGGAGGAAAGTCCTTGGGCTCCTATTAGGTCAGAGTTACCAGATGTCGCAAGAGTGCCTGGATTCACTCGGGCATGTGCAAGAGCAAAGACGGGTTGCATGAATCGTATCGTATAAGAATCTGTGCTGAAAATTGTCGACATTAAATATTTTTATAAAAATATACTTGTAGAATAATATTTAATTTCACATTTTAAACTTGAGGAAGTAAGAATAAGCATTACTCGTGCACGTAATACATACCATTTTATAAGATCAATCGCCGCTCAGCGCGAATCCAGCTAGATTTGGTAGCCGCTTCCGCGCTGCGGTTGTCAGATTTTTTTTCTCCACATTTTTGTATAGTTGGATATTAAACTCATTATATTTTTAAAATCTGCATGAAATGTGTTTCTAATATAGTATTTTTATTTGACATTATTTGACAATATACAAAAATTATAAGCTCTCAAAGCAAAAATCATCAAATTCAAATTTTTCTACATTTTTATGTTTTTTCGCAAAATTACTATGAAATTGTAAATAATAAATATCAGAAATGAATTCTACGTCTTTGGTTTATACGAAATTGATACCAAATTTGCCTTAGTAGCTACCTGGACGAAAACAGATTTTTTCAAAAGTTGACGGGTGGCGGTCACCTTTGTGGGCCCCCAGCCCCTAGTAGCCGCATGATTCTTTTTGCCCCCCGGCTCAAAATGCTTAGAATCACTCAAGGAACATATGACTTGAAGCTCTGCGCTTAATGAAAAATTTAAAGGTCAATTACATAACTGCCCGTACTAATATGTTGCCCAGGCTTAACAGCTATGCACAACGAAAAAAACATTTAAATCCGTTTCAGCAGTTTTTGCGTGAAACGCGTACATATATACAGACAGAGAGACAAGAAAATGCCAAAAAATATTTTTGCTTTCTATTATTCTTTTTTTTAAGAGTCTTCTATCCATTTTAGTCAAAAATTACTAAATGTACAGACAAGAATATTTGTATCGATTCTTCATCAGTTATACTTTCGTTTTATTATAAAAGCATGAATTTTATATTGTTACTTAACGAGGAGCTATAAAAACACTCATAAAGCTATCTATGTTAACCGCTCGAGCAACCATGATCGGAACTCCATATGACGCGCTGATAGTTGCTACCCGTGTCTCGTGTGCCTTCTCTGCGTACATGCCCAATATGATCTATGCAGCTCTATAGAAACAGCTTTTATAAAAATATGAACAGTTTAGGGTCATCATGGGCTCTTGGTCCATTTATCTATGCCAAAATAATAGACAATTATTGAAATTTTATGATAACCTGACATTTCAAAAGTGTTGCACTGTATGGTATATAAAACTATCCCAAAGTGAAGGGATTACAAAAAGGTAAATAAAAAGACGTTGCTGATATTGGTACATGCTACATGGAAAATCTGTTGGTAGTTAAAAAATATTGTGACAACAGATTTTATGATCGATATCACTGATAAAACCTATGATTTTATTTTGATTTTTTCTTACTTGTGTTTTCTTTTCTAAACAATAATGTATATAGGTGCGTGTATCGTGCAAAAAATATACCTAAATGCTTTTCTATTAAACTGTCAATGTTTTAAATGTTTTTAAAATTTTGCTTTTTTACCTGAATATTTTTATTATAAATATTTTTGACTTAAAATATAACTTACCTAAAATAATCACAGGTCTTTGAGTGCCGCGTAGCTATTCTAAAATATACCTATGCTTATGTGTTGGTATTAATGAGTCAGTTTCGCACGTCCTACAGAATTGAAAATTTACATCTAGTTTCAGTTGCGACGTGGGATAAATCTAATAATTATAAGTACACCCAGAATCAGCCTACCAATTCTAACTGCACGGACATGCTTTCTTCTAAGGAACAATAAAGACATACATGTGCCTTGTTTTTATTGAGAAAATTATTCGATTCTGAATTTTTTATAAAGTTGCACATCTCGTCATTAACGAGGTGACGTCATTGTAATGACAAAAATAATATCTAGGTTCTACTTATGTACCTACCCACTGCGAATATATGCATAACCAGAGAAGGAAATATTTGAAAATTGTTATGGCAAATAAAAAGCAATAGTTGCCTGTGTCTGTCAAACGGATATAAAACTTTTTCGTCTGGGGTAATGAATTCTGACTGTTATTATCGGCATAAAAATAAGTTTAAGTTTTCACCACCAATATCTAATTTATCTTTTTTCACAAATAAATTGTTTACACATTAAATAAGCAAATAATAAAATAGAGTGTCTAGGTTCGCGACAAACATTAGCGCTCGAATAAATTTATGCTTAAAATTATGCGTAAGCAAGTTATGTGAAAATAATTATGATACATAAGAACATGCCATATGGGCTAATCATACCAAATTGGTCGAGTCGGTTAAACGTCAGTCAAGTTGAAGTCAAGGAAACGTCTTGAATACGGGTGTGTCCGTTTATACATATAAGACATTAAATTCAATCTAATGTATAAACATTAGCCAAAAAAGTACCTACATATTTCACTTAAAATATGTTCAGATTAAGCTGATTTGGATTCTTTTAACAAATAAATAAAATAAAATTAGCATATTTAATTTCCAGTCTTCGGAAGGTCCAATTTACAACGTAGATCTATTTTGTAAATAGTGTTGTAATGTGCATGTATATTTACAAATTATGTTAATAAATAAATTAATATTATCGTAATTAGTCAAAAATAATCTAACATTTACAAAAACTAGTCATTTTATAAATATAAGTTTCCTCAAAGTACTGAATATTGGAAGTAGTTTTGTCAAAAAATAGTCGTGTTCGAACCAAGCCAGCAGTTTCGCAAATGTAGACGTGGACCAAGTTGATTCTTCAATAGAAACACTTTTATCTTATCCAAATGAAAACTAATGGAACTTAAAAAATAATGCGAAATGTTTTGTATGTCAGCAAATAAATGACTGGTTCATATTATGACAGGCAATTTATCTATGCCAGCATGTGTAAAAAAATTCACATAAAAACAAGGGGATATAAATTGTTTTGTAAGTTAAAAAGGAATGAGCGCTCTTGTATTTAATCCACAAAAGACACAGTGAATATGCACAGATAAAAGTCCACATCAAAGATGATAAGCAAAGCTGAGATGGAAGCTAGGTGTCTCGTTATTTAAATTAGATGCACCAACCCCGACGGGAGAAAGACGAATATCTCAATATAACGTGACAATCGGCAGCTGATGTTGATATTTCACTAACTTTCCATGTAAATAGCCCCTTCCTTGGGACGCTGTTGGAGGCAATGGCTCGAAACTCCAGGCAAAATGTCAATTGGAAAAACAACTGCGGTGGATTTCTTTACCTAGACTTTTAGCACTCGAGAAGCCAATATCCAGCTTTATGGCTCATCAGCATGCATACTTGCAATTGAGGCAGAAAACCATGCAAAGATTTTAAATTCAAATCGACGGCGGGATTTAAAAAATGATCACGAAATAGCGCATAATAAAGGAATTAATTAAGAGACCATAACTAGAAACTGATGAGACGAGGCGAAATCAAGACGAAGTATTATTATTATTAACAAAACAAACTGGTCAATTATATTGTAAATTGTTATATGAATGGGAAAATAAAATAAATAAATTAATAAACTTGCTGTTTCGGAAATACAGCGACAAATCGTACGTAGTGCGAAGATTAAATTTATGCGTATAATGAAATCAACTCAAGATTTGTGTTGATCGTTTTCTGGTGGACTGTACTGAAAGAAAAAGATCAACACAAATCTGTGTCCACCTGCAATCAATAAATCTTAATGTTTCTTCTTACTCAAAACTAAAGCGATTATTATATCAAACTTCGCGATTTTCCAAACAGTACCCAATGCAATTAAAAGAAGCGTGTTTTGCCTCGGCCTAAAGGGAGGAAAGCTAGCAATATTAAAGGACGAAAACGAGCGCTTCATTACAGAGAATACCAGCAATAACAATGCGCCTAATGGCACTCTCGTGCGATTCGCTTCACTGAAAAATTTCAACTAACAAATCCCTTACGAGACTGCATTTTATCTTGGGCTAATTTGTTTGTTGTCTAACATTTACATAATTTATTCTAATTTGAATAGATTATAATGGGATCGAGTCCAATTGGTGGCATTTGTTGGAGTAATATTGGAGATAATTGCAACTGTACATAAGTGTGTTAATTGCCTACTGTTTGTCGTGTCTTGGTTTTGTAGGCACCAAGTATAAATTGCTTAGTGATACGTGTGGGTAGAGCACGTACACATTTGTTTCTTCGTTTTTATCAGTTCCAGCGGCTCGGATAAAGTTGATAAAATGTCGCCTTTTATTACTTGGCTGTGCCTCACGACGACAGAATCTGCGCGTTATGAGAAACTTGAGCAAGTATTTGATATATTTTATATATTTTATTTTTGTTTGTCAGAAATTTTGTCGTGTCGAAAATCCTCATAGAAAAATCCCGTGGAACATCCTATTCGCACAATTTCTTATTGTCTAAAAAAAATCTTAAATGCAATTAAGAAGCAAGAAACGCTTTCAATGATATAATAAATTGTAGGTTCAACTAATCCTAGTAACAACCACAATTAAGAGGTCCATTAAATGGGAGAAGTAAAGCGTGACTAGTTTTAAGGCTGACTATACATACATGGTCTAGGCGTGAGTCGCTTATCATTTTCCATTACACTCCCATATATGGTGATCAGGTCATTGAAACCGAACATTCACCTAAAGAATTTGAGCTTAAAGTAGTTTTTTCTTTCATGTCTGAACCCCTTTTTTAAAGACCCTCGTTACACTCATACACTGTAAGTATATTTGGTACTGATAAATCAAAGAAAAGGCAGTAGAACAATTGTTCAGATTCAAATTATACTAAATTCAATAAAGAACTCTTCTTAAAGAGTCTTTTTAAAAGGCAAAGCTTAACACTCACTGCAACTCCTACAACTCCAGAGGTATCCCCTGGTGTTGCTTGGTTGTCCATGGGCAACGGTGATTACTTACCATTAGGTGACCCGCTTGCTCGTTTGCCGCCCTATGTTATAAAAAAAGAAAGAAAAAATACGTTGATAACCACTTTTTGAAAGTAACTTTAAGTTACCAAGCAACGTGCAGGCGGCCTTAGCTAGGACAGGCTTAGGCTTTATCTCTGTTATAATTTGTTGAAGTAATGCGTAGACCACACCTAGCAATTACTGGTGTAATTACGAGAATCGCTTATTATAGGCGGGCCGAATAAGGAAACACGATGGGGGCTTGTTACAGAATGGGTTTATAAGAGAGCAAATAACTGGAGTGTTGATCTTTACTTAAAGTGGCATTCAAATATTTTGATTAAATTTATATAAATCAACTCGCCGTACCCGCTGCTTCCATCCCACGGGAACTTTTTGGACGATTTAAACTCTTTAGCTTAATTGCTTAATATAATTATTAGTATCTAAGTATCATCCTAATAAATGTATGAATATTTTTAAAAATAACGAACTCCTACCACCATGATACAGCAAAGTTGTAATTTTCTCAGAAAATATTGATAAAAACTTTAAAAAAAATGAAGAAAGATCATAATGCACGGTATGGCTGCGCAAGATTTGCAAGTCGCGGCTACGATGCAGGTGTATGACTGTATGTAGGGCGCGCGAGTGCGTATTGACCCCGCCGGCCGACTTCAGGGTTAATACTGCACGGACTGCACCCGTTGCACAGACTGCATTTCAAATAGACTTTTTGCACTAACGCCTATTAAAATTTAATGAGACATTAGATGCTGTCACTGTCGATTTCTTATATTGACAGAACGATGATATTGCCACTTAAATTTTAAAGTTCATGTAGCTTCTCATAAGAATAGTTGAGGTAGAATAGAATATTTTTAGCTTTGATATGCTGACAATGACAACCCGTCGCGGTTGAAAATGTAGTTTCTTAAAATTGTAAGTTTTAAATTCAATAAAGCCCAAACAAATGTTCGATTGATGGGAAGACGCCAACTCCACGACACAGGTTCTCCTAGTGTGGATTTTGGTGAAACCTTGTTTAGATAAGTTTTTCAAGATGTTACTTGTATTTAAGTAACAATAATTGTTAATTATGTTTACTGTTTTGTTTCCCAATAAAGAATTTATTTATTTAAACATTGAGTCAAGGGTAAACGAGAATTCATAAATATGAGAAAATTTTTATCTTAGCTGCAAGGAAAAGAATTATAATATTGAATAAGTGCGCAAATACCCGGATTATAGGATTAGGTACCTAAAGATAATATTTTTATTTAAACTGTTTCCGCTGCGGAAGAAGTGCAGATCAACCTCCAAAATAATAAAGACCTTTTAGTTGATAAGTTGTTTTGTGCAAACCTTACAATATCTCGACTTATCGTCAATAATGCACTTTAGCATTACATAACACTGCAATTAAGATTTTATTTAACTTTATAAGACATAGTCTCGCTAGAATTTTTATAAAGCAAGATAATTGATATATTTATACATAATCTGCTTTAATTTTATTTGTTTTACAAGAGCAAGGAGAGCACATACTTTTGTGAAAGAAATCAGAAAAAAGATTTAACTTTTCATCTTGGGGTTTTGAATTTTTTTTTAAATAATTTATTGTAAGTATTTTTAAATAAATAAGTACTTATTGATGGGCCGCCATAGCATCGCTCGGATATAAACAGATCAATTTTAAAACATAGTCAAAATCGTTAGAGCCGTTTCAGAAAACCAATCACCTACATACTAAACAAGATGTTTCCAATTATAATATCAAATATTGTAATCATTATTAAATGCATTTTCGTAATTCCCTCTTATTAATAATGAAAATAAAGTGAATTTGGCGTGCAATCAAGTCATGTTTTACAAACATTTTCTCGTTATCGTGATAATAATAGTCAAGAGAGGAGCAACGACCGGCCCGCTTCTATTCTAATAATAAATAACAACTGGAGGTTGCTCCAGTTACGTCATATTTCATGATGATAAAATACCTATAGAAGTATAGTATTATCTAAGACAATATGTATTTCATCAGTTTCAGTAAGTAAATTCGATATGACATGACCTGCTCTTGGAACAAATTTTCCGCGGAAATTTTTGTGTAAAAAAAGGTGTAATTCCAGATTTTACCTACATTTATATCTCTGTGTATCAATCTAAACTAAATAACAGTTGTGATGTTATTACTACTCATATCAAAAATTAGCAAGCAAATTTCTTTGAGGCAATATTCCGAACAAGCTAAATTTCGTCCGGAAATGTCAAGGTTAATTATTATAATATAGGCATGGCGTGCTTGGTTTAAGTCATTCATCTATCAACCCAACACTACAACAGCAGAAGCAGTGATCTGAAACCAAACTAACTTGCATATGCGTGGGCGCATGGCGGCGGCGCTACACGTGTCGCGCGTCGTCGGCTGCGCTGGCGGCCGCGTAGGCAGGATTATGCACAGCACAGCGATATGTGCTTCTAAAAGATATTCTGTTTACTAATTCCATTGTTAACGATAACTTTGCACCTCTGGAGGTACGTTACTTTGATAATGCGTTAAACGAAATGATCCAAAAATAATCTAAGTCTGTCATGTTAGCAATGTAGCGAAAAGGGGTTTACCGGCTTCCAATGTGTTTTATATCTCTTTATTACCTGAAAGAAATGTAACTCTCGTAATCACCAAATAAACGCAAACGAGGCATTCACTTATCAAGATCGAACGCTAAGGCACAAAAACTGGACCCAAAAGCGCGCCGTGTAAGGCGTTAGTATCCTGCATATGGATACTTGCGTTTAACTTCATAAAAACTTGATCAAAAGTACATGAAATGCATTGGCCAGTGGTCGCAGGTTGCTGGCCAAAGGATTCCTGCACGGCTGTTTCCCATATATGGGCCGCAGTAGCCATTCGTATAGTGTCGAAAGCTGGAGTTAAGAAGAAAATACGCAAAGATAAATCTTGCCTCACAGCACCGTGTCGAGTTCGCAAATTCCAACCGATTAAAGGGGGCTTCATTATACCTAAATAGCAATTATCTATCAGAGACATCTATGTAATGGAGTGATTACGCTAGTATTCTTACGAAACGAACGATATCTGCTCTGGCTAGAAACACGGTGCTCTCTTCGTGTCGCCCTATCATTCTACAACTTTTTGCAGCGAAGGAAAGTTGCACCACAAGACCTATCCAGCCCTATTTGTATCTATTAACCGGCTACTTTCTCATTTCTTGCCATTTACGGTCCGCTGAGAAAATCAAGATGCATTTGTAGTAATAGCGGATTATGAAGAGGCGGAATGACGGCGTAACTTTATACAGCGCGAGATCAAACTGGATCATTTTTGCTATAACATCAAACTTTTTGATAAAGAATAATTTTACCAAAATATTCCGTGGCAAAATTTCATTAAAGTGTTCATGATTATCTTATTATTATTTTTATATTGTGACATAACATTTCCTCACAAAGACTTCTTTGTAAGAAAACCATTGGACACGAACACTTGGCGCTTTATTAACTTTTTTGTAAAGAAGCTTTATAACGATAAAAGGGATTTTTATTTTGCTGTTGCTGGATGAGTGGTAGAAAACGACAATAACATCGGAGTTGTACTCGGCTAATGATTCGATTCAAAGAAAAACACGGCGCTAATCCACTTGGGAAGCCTTGAGCGCAGTATCGAGTTGCCAGCTCCGCCCGGCTTTAGTTACACGAACCGCAGCCATCTCCGTGCACTTGGAACGAACGACGCTGTTTTGCTTTCCATGTAAATATTAAACAGCTGCCAATTAAACGTCTAAAAATAGAATTTGATGTGTCCCGCAGACGTATAAAATAAATCTCTTTATGAAGTTGTTGAGCTCGTTGGCCGCTGTCTGGTCGTAGTCGCAGCATATGTGTGCAAATCGCCACGAATTCATAAGCTCTTGCCAGTTATTTTGAACTGTCAGAACATCGCGTTTATGTTACTCAATATATCTTTCACTTTGACCACAGCTATTATGCCAGTTCACAATGGCATCAGTAGACATAACTACAATTTATCAACTTCTGACAAACATTTAAAATTATGTGAATGAAATGGAAATAGCAAACAACTAAATATACTGAAGGAAACAGTTTTAATTTTCCGCAATAATAAAACAACTAGTGCTTTAACTTCAAAAACAAAAATATCTGCATTATAATTTTCAAGACCAACGCGCATTCCTCATTTCACTTTATCATCATCACACCAACAAGCATCTCCTGATTTCTACATCATTGCGTTTTAATATTCGCTTCTTATGTACCAAAGCTCTTCCAGATTTCGCTGGCCAAACAGTAAGTCCTTCCACGCGAGTCGACCGGTCTTCGTAATCAATATGCTGTAGATAGCGGCCACCATAAATAGAAGAAGTGGTCGATATAATGATCCAGCAACACTTGAAGCCATCAATCATGCTTACTGGTCCTAGTTTCACTCTGGTTATTAGATCCAGTAGGAAATCGCAGGTACCATGTTTATTTCATACAACAGTGATTGAATTTTATTGCTTCGTTTTAGAACGCTAGTAATTTATAGAAACTAGGAGTACGATCTTGTTTACACCGTTACAGTACAGAACTGTATAGATAAAGGTCGGAGGGACAAAGATTCTCAAACTAACACCCATATTCACAGACGTTTCCTTGACTTCAACTTGACTGACGTTTAACCGGCTCGACCAATTTGGTATGGTTAGCCCATATAGGGCATGTTCTTATGTATTATAATTATTTTTCACATAACTTATTATATTTGCGTGTTTAGTAACGGGTGAACTACTGTTCCTGCAAATTGAGTCCTTATATGTCGATCCCCCGAAAATGGTAATCCAAAAATTTACTTCACAATGATAGTAACAATCACCACATATCCCTTATATGTTATCTCACATCTAATCTTTGTCATATAATATACGAAGTCATAAAATTCGAATTCAGAAAGCGCCTTAGATCAAACCACATGTCAACCCCCGAAAATCCCCGAAAATGTTAACCAAAACCCAAAAACTTTAGATACCTACCTAGCTCTCTCATGTATATTTATCTTACAATTACTCCTATGTCCTATGACAATGAGGATTAGAACAAGAATTATTCGTTTATTTACCGTAGGTGGCCGATTACTTTCTAAGAACGCACTTTTGTTGTATTTAAGTAGGCTTGATATGCGCAGCACGAAGGACTATATTAGAGATGTAAAATGACTGAATCTGACCAATTCTGACAGTCAATAACGATAAATGACCGGTCAACTATTGTCAAATTCAGTCAATTTGACTTTAAATGATCGGTCGCTTACTACTAAAGGAACTGAATGTAACAGTGACTAATCACAATTTAATTGTCATAAACTATGAACTTCACCCGAAATACTAGCTTAGGCTCCAAGCGGCATATTAAGATGACATCTATACTAGATTTTAAGTTATAGCTGTAGTTATAGTTGTAAGTTATATTTATCAATTACCGTAAACTGTTGCAACGGAATTAGACGTTTTGTGCGTTTTTTTCAGAACCTATTCATTTATGATTCTCAATTAGTTTTAAATGGAAAACAGACATAATAGCTTTTCATTGAGAACCCAAATCTTAACAATTTACACCCATTTTCTGAATTACAAAGGTTCGAAGTCGTAGGCAAAGTTGTATGTAAAAGACTCAAGTTTGTCTAGAAGGATAACTCGATACTTGTCGTTTCCGTTTATTTTTTTTACATTAGCATGAGACAACCTGATTGTCTCTGCCAGTTTAATCAGTACAATATACCGTATATTTTTTTTTTTTATTACAGCTACTAGTCCAAAAAGTTGTCGCAGTTTCTACAGACTTTCCACACAAAAATGTCGTTAATTATAGGTTTGTCCCAAAGAATACAGATCCTTTATAGTCCTAATCCTTTATTAATCCTTTATATTTAAGAGTTAAAAACAGTACTTTTAATACAGCTTCTTTCATAAAACATCACAATTTTAATGTGTAACTTTTATGTTGCTCCGCGTACTATGCCATGACACTGCGATCGCCAACCCGCCTGCCAAGCGTGGCGATAACGGCAAAACCCCCCATGGATAAGGAAATCCTTGGGGAGGCCTTTGTCCAGCAGTGGACGTCTTCCGGCTGAGAGAGAGAGAGTTTAGAAAAAAGAGAACAATAACAATTTTATTGCTTTTTGGTAATAATGTCTCATCGTTATTAAATCAAAAATTAATTTCTTTAAAAATATTTGAGTTATATCGTTTTATAAATTTAAAACTAACACCGTAAATGACTGTCAGTCAAATTCAGCCACTTTGATCTTTTTCATCTCTAGACTATATTGACCTGACAAAAATAAATAAATTATGAATGATGATGTCCGAAGCGCAATTAATTTAATTGTGTATAAAAAAAGTCGCTCTCGCCCGAAACGCACACAGACCGGCCACGCCCACTTCATGACATCCGCCCGACATGTTGTCTATTCGAGTTGAATATTGAAACGTCAAATCAAAGGTAGGTCGATAGGTACCTTGAGATGGCATATGTTAAATTGAAATATGTATAGCAGCTGAATGGATAAGTAATTTATAAAAATATTGGCCTGTTTTGATAGATTGCATAACAAACAAGAGTTCCTAATACATTTGTCGTGGTGCAGAGCCACCAATAGGTTTTACATTCATATATACTAGTGGTTCGCCGCGAACGTAGACCTCGTGGTTGTTATTTATTAAAAATATGAGAACGTAAATTTACTGAACCAATTAGAATTTTCAGTAAAATACGGGATTCTGTTAAAACAAAAATGTAAGGCGCAACGCATTACATTATTCAGTTATTGCGCGGTTGAGGAGAACAGATTTTCCAATCTTTTTCTTCATCTATTCTGAGCTGCAACAACTTCATTTTTTAATTTTTTCCAAGCGGATATAATCAAAACCTGGATCAAATATAATATCTGTAAACCGTTTTGATCTCGAAAGAGCTACGTATGTACATCCGGCTGCCAATAACTCTTTTACGCCAATGTCCACGACTACTTTATCCAAAGTAAGTGATTTATAATCGAGTATACATCCCCGAGTTGACCCCCTGTTGACGATAAAAATCGAAGATCAGGAACATCTGATGAAGAACTCCAAGAGACCATCTACACTATAACATACATGGAAATGGGTCCTTAGCAAAAGTCGTTCAACCTGATGAGCATTTTCTGCTGACGTATAAAAATTGAAGATCTGGAATATCTGATGAAGAACTCCAAGAAATCAGCTACTTTATAAGATATATGGAAATGGCGCCTTTGTGTAAATCGTTCAACATGATGAGCATTTTCTGCTGAACTACAGTTTGGAACACAAAAATTTTTTCATCTAAGCTAAACTCACGCAGGCGAAGCCGCGGGCAACAGCTAGTCCTAAATAATATTACAAACGGGAAAATGAGTTTGTTTGTTTGTTCATTTATTTGTTTGTTTGTTACCTCTTCACGCTTTATCTACTAAACCAATCTTCCTGAAATTTCGCATACACATAGTTAGAAGTACGGAGAAGGACATAGTTTACCTTTCATCCCGGGAAAAGGCATGGTTCCCGTGGAAAATTTACGAAGGCAAAGCCGCGGGCGAAAGCTAGTTCAATATAAATGAGAAATATAGCAATACTCATCTCAAAAAATGTTAAGTTTCATCCAAATCTCATTACCGGTTACAAAATTATAGAGAAATATTTATTTTCACTAAAATACCTACGTATAATGGCTAGATGAATCTACCCCGTAAGGGAAAATGTCGTGATACTGTATCCTTATCCAATACTAACTAATATTATAAAAGCGAAAGTGAGTTTGTTTGTTTGTTACCTCTTCACGCTTTATCTACTGAACTAATCTTCTATAGTGGATCGTATTTCAGGTGCAGCGGTCTCAGGTTTTCTATGTGGCCCACCGTACCTTTCATCCCGGGAAAAAGCACTGTTCCCGTGGGAAATTCACGCGGGCGAAGTCGCGGGCAAAATACTTGCTACACGCATTCCACGAAATTAATTTAACGTTTTGATAAGTTTTCGTGGAAAATAAATACATGTACAAAAATGTCACTAGATGTCGCTGATACGAAAATGAACGATTCATGTTTTAACTCAATATATCTGTAATAAAAGAAGCGCAAAGAACTTAAAAATTCTAGGAATACTTTCTACACGCATTCCTAATATCAACGAAATTAATTCAACGTTTTGATAATTATCACGGAACATAAATACATGTACAAAAATGTCACTAGATGTCGCTGATACGAAAATGAACGATTCAGGTTTTAACTCAATATCTCTAAAACTAGTAAAACAATTTTGATATACAATATACATGAAAAAAATAGTGATAATATCTCGTGATTTGTGAAGTTTCATCCTAATCTGAATAACGGTTCAAAAGTTATAGAGCAATATTTATTTTCATAAAAATGCATATTTCTCTAACACGGCTGAACCGATTTTGTTGCGCAACGAACTTAAAAATTCTATGGATAGTTGCTACACGTATTCTTAATATCATCGAAATTAATTCAACGGTTCGAGAGTTATCGCGGACAAACATACATACATACATACATACAAACAATGTGTTTTCGCCCCAACTTGAATTATAGCCCTCGCTCGCTTCGCTCGCTCGGTCAATAACAGACTATCTGTGCCTCAGGGCTTTGCTCCCGAAGTGTATGTGGCTACAAATTTTATTAGATCAATATTGTAATGATTATTTAGCGTATTTGTTATTTCTATGACTACATGCTTATAATATTAATAGACCAATGTTCCATTCAAATAAAAATATTTGGAAACCCCACCACGTTTAACCCCATAACGTGGTTTTCACAATATCTCCCGAAACCAGCTCGAACTCTATTTAAAATCCTTAAGACTGCCCAGGGGTGATCTCCACCCGGTGGGATATTCTTGGACGGCGGGACATTAGTCGACGATGGGACATTAGTCGACTGTGGAGGGAACTTGCGTTTCCAATGGTCCATCCTGGCTCTGAGGGCTTCCTTGGCCAGAAGGGCTGCTTATAAACGTATAAGATAATAATCGCAACAGAATTGCTTTTCCCAGGTTTGAACATTGTAAGACGACATCGAGACTGCTGAGCACGACGATAAGTTCGTTAAAGTATTCAGCAGTGTTGGAGAGTTCAGATAGCCGTGTCTCCTCTCCTGTATGATTCCGACAGCGGGTGTATTACGAGTACGTATTGGTATGGAGATCATATCAAGTCAAATCAAGTCAAGTCAAATTAGTCCGGTCATTCTATGTAATCAATGTATGGGGAAGAAAAAAACTAATTCATAAAGTTTTGAAATTGTGTGACATATACCTTCGGTTGTTGTAATTCAACGCTCACTACCTCCCCTGCCCTCCCCCTGACGCTACCCCCTTTACTCTGAAATATGTCCCCTTTACCGGTTTTTTCACTTTTTCTCGAAAACTATGATAGACACGAAAAAAGGTGTCAAAGTGCAAAGATGATCCTTATTAAATTCTTAATAAAATATGTTCCATGTCTTATTTTGATAGACTTGATGGTTTACGAGCTAAAAGTTGTGTTTGGGGCACATGGGGAGAAAATCGTACGTAAAAAAAAGAGGTATTGTTGCAGTTTTACTATTATATCTCGAAAAAAACCCAGAATTTCGAAAACATAGTAGTATTAAAAGTTTTAGAACATTAAATTCTGCGTTTAATGGGACTAAATACATATATTTTGGACCACTCTGTCCTTATATACTAGTGCTCATCGAAATTGCACAAATCCCACAGATATTTTAAATGCGAAAGTTTTGATGTATGTTTGATCCTCAACTATGCAAAATCTACTGGACGGATTTCAATGAAATTTTATACACTGCTAGAAAAATACTGGGTATAGTACATAGGGTACTCATTATCCCGAAATTCCTACGGGGAGTAGGGCCCTGAGGCGCAACTTCAATATAGCATTTTTCATAGGTATGGAAAACTTGCTACGCCCCGGGGGCTCCGCTCAGTTGGCAATTTTGAGATAAAAATTATCCTTATGTTGATTTTTTCAAGTCTTTCTCTATTTGTGTATTAAACTTCGTCGAGATCCGTCCAGTAGACTTCGTGTGATTGAATGACAAAATTTTCAAGCTTTGTATGGAATTTCATTATTTATGATAATATACTAGATGCGCTTGAGGCTTCGCTTTCCTTTAAGAATTTCAGAAAAAAAGTTAGATTATATGCATTTCTTAGGTTTAACTCTAGCTTCGTGTACAAATTTTTGTTGAAATATGCCCGGTAGATTGTGTGTAATTGAATAACAAACATACATCCGAGACATCCAAACGTAAAAAAAAAAGTATGTTTGTTGTTTCTTAAAATTACACAAAATCTACCGAGCATATTTCGACGAAAAATTAGTAGACGAATAGAGGTTAAACCTAAAAAATGCATATAATCTACTTTTTTTTCTGAAATTCTCACAGGGAGCGAAGCCTCGAAGCGACATCTAGCGTATATATATATCATAAATGATAAAATTTCCCATACAAACTTTTAACATTTTTGTGATCACTCGACTCCACACGAAGTATACTGAGACTTGGATCTCGATGAAGTTTAGTACACAAATAGAGAAAGACTTGAAAAATCACGTAAAATAATTTTTATCCCGAAATTCCCAACCGAGCGGAACCCTGGGGCGTAGCAAGTTTTCCATACCTATGAAAAAATGCTATATTAGCTGCGCCTCGGGGCCCTATCACCCTGATAGGAATTTCGGGATAAAAAGTACCCTATGTGCTATTCCCGGTAGTTTTCTACCCGTGTACCAAATTTCATCGAAATTCGTATAGAAGATTTTGCGTAGTTGAGTATCAAACATACATCTAAATTTTCACATTTACAATATTCGTGGGATTTGTGCAATTTCGTTGAGCACTAGTATTGGACCGAGTGGTTCAAAATTGTAATATGTATATTAGTCCCATTAAACGCAGAATTTAATGCTCTAAAACTTTTTTAATAGTTTCTCTATGTTTTCGAAATTCTGGGTCTTTTTTCGAGATATAATAGTAAAACTGCAACAATACCCCTCTTTTGTAGGGTACATTTTCACAACATGTGCCCCAAACACAACTTTTAGCTGGTCAAACACCGTCAAGTCTATCAAAATAAAAGACATGGGACATATTTTATTAAGAATTTAAGAGGGACCTTCTTTTGCCTTTGACACCTTTTTCTTATCTATAATAGTTTTTCGAGAAAAAAGGGAAAAAACTCGGTAAAGGGGACACATTTCAGGAGTAAAGGGCCCCTCTACTCTGAAATGTGTCCTAGCGTCAGGGGAGAGGCAGGGGAGAGGTAGTGAAGCGTTGAACACCACAACCAGAAGGTATATGTCACACAAGTTTCAAAACTTTATGAATTACTTTTTCTGAAAACATAGAATGACCGGACTAAATGGGCGGGATCCAATCAAACTGATCAGCCAAACCGGAGTAAGGCCGATAATCGCATGCTCCAACCCCATTCGCACCGACTCGGTGTGACGACGTGCCGATCCGTTGCGAATGGGGTTACAGCATTCGATTAGCGGCTTAATTCCGTTGAAGTAAGGGTTTGGCGAAACAGCGTGTTTCGCCCACCTTTGTGAATTGGTTTCCATGGATACCAATATATCAATATATTGATAAATATATTAGGTACTAAAAAAACAGGTCAAGTGCGAGTTGAACTCGCGTGGAGAGGGTTCCGTACAATGCCAATTTCCTGTAATCTAGAAGCAATGAACTATATTTTGTGATTTTTTTGTGGACGTGAAAAAGTGTCTTCTTTGAAGGCTAAATTTCAATAAAGAATTTTTGACTTTGACTTTGACTGTGGTCAGGTCAGCATCTCTCGTGGTGTTAACTAACGACGCTGGTCTTCCGTGGGTACCGTATGTTAAAATAAAATAATAAAAATAAAATCGATGTTTTCCTTCACCGTAAGTAAGTGGTGATCGATAAAAACTACGTCAGATTGGTATACAAACTCATGTAGCACGTAGCAGGTTTCGAACCCGGGCTTTTGCAGTCACAGGCGGGCACCCTAACTATCCACTCGATCACCACCGCTTATGTTCCTATTTAAATTTTAAAAATATTCTTTTAATCGAAGCAAAATCCACGCGGGCGAAGCCACGAGCAACAGCTAGTTTAATATATGACAGCAATGTTTTGCAAAACTTTTTCTTTATATCCTAATATGTCTACCAAAAATGACCCTTATTTTAAAAAAATATGTTTTTACGTGTTTGGTTCATAGGATTTTACCATCCTACTAAATTTCGCCTGATTTGGTCTAGATGAGTGACTTCCAACGGCCCCGGCGGGCCTGCCCCGGTGACGGGGCCGTTGGAAAAAAAAATTCCAACGGGCCCGGCGAGCCCGGATTATGCGTTGACGGGGCCGTTGGAAAAAAAAATTACCAACGGCCCCGGCGTGTTTTTTAAATGGGACGAATAGCATAAAAAATTTAAAGCATACGCTCCGGTAGAGTTTAAAGGGGGAAATTGTGTATTATATTGTAGACCTTAAATATGAAATGAAATTGAAAAAAGAGTTTGTATGTAACAATCAGTTTTTATTGTTGATAAAAAATAAATATCAACTAGGTATCAACAATCATATATATAAGAAAATAAAATACATGATGTTTGTTTTATATCATGACACAGAATACATAATAGTACAAGTATTAAGATAACAATAATATTTATTTTATTTATTTAACCTTTATTGTACAAACACAATGTATGGCACAATAAGTGGACTTAATGCAGAAGGATTATCTAACAGTCGACCTTAATAATACATACAAACTCTTTTTTTAATTTCATTTCATATTAAAATTTAAAGTCTACAAAATAATACACAATTTCCCCCCCCTTTAAACACTACCGGAGCGTATGCTATAAATATTTTATGCTATCGGTCCCATTTACAAAACACACCGGGGCCGGTGGTAATTTTTTTTTTCCAACGGCCCCGTCAACGCAAAATCCCGTGCCCGCCGGAGCCGTTGGAATTTTTTTTCAACAGTGCCCCGGTCACTGGGGGCAAGCCCGCCGGGGCCGTTGGAAGTCACTCCAGTAGATTCGGATCAAATTGACTGTGACAGTGATCCTACAAGGGGTTTCTTTTTTTGGACGAAACCCTAAAAACGTAAATGCTATCAAGCTCATCATATAGGATCTTTATGGGCAACCACATCGAGATAATATGTACTGGCAACCATAAGATCCTATATGAAACCCAAATCAATAGAGGTTTTTATAATCAAGTTGGGGTGAAAACACATTGTATTGTTGTTTGTTACATGATTTATTAATTTCCTCTTCTCCAGCTTTCATCGAAATACAACAACTGTACATAACATCTCGATGTCTCCACCCAACCAAATGTATCTACCAAATTTTATTAAGATCTAGACTGATTTTGATAAAATTTGGTAGACAAATAAATAAAAATCCAAATAAATAAAATGTATTCTACCAAAACATTTTTACAATTAAAATAAACAATAATACACACCTTCGCACATACACCACATTCGCAATATCTTGATGTTTCCCACTAAATAAGGTAGGTGACCTTTTGAAAGTCACCTATTAGGCGTGGGCACTACTCCTTACCTGCCTTATCCAATTCGAATCGCACCTTTACTCCACCGTACCTTTGGTCTAATATGCACTTTATTTTCGTTGCATTCTGTAAATCTTTGTCTTCTTTCTTATGGAAGGTAGACACATAGGAAACCATCGTGATACGGTACTTATGTACTATGTCAAAAACATTATTACAATTTTCAACTTCGTTAGGCAACAAAATACGTTTGTTAGTTTTTAAAAAAATCACGGAAATATAAAAATAAATATTGCATCATAGAGCAAAAGCCTGCGACGGCATGCCCTTTGTTATTTTATAAAAGCTTAAAACTCTGCGTGTATCTCCAGCATAGAAAGAACGATAACATTAATAGATAGAAACAATGTATTTTCAATGTTATGAAAGTATAGACTTTTTTAAATATATATTTATTTTTTAAATAATACTCTAAAATACTCTAAAATCATATCAACCATTATTACGTTCCGGGACACATGGTACATTTATAAACTCCCTCCTGCTCTGAAATAGGAACTTTCATCTAATCATATAGTGTATTTATTAAGGCTGTTGCGCGGCTTCTGCCCGCGTGAGTTTCGCTTAGATGAAAAATCTTTTTGTGTTACAAAGGCTGAATCAGTAAACCTAAACTCCAGTACTCAAAATTTCAGCCATTTGGGTTATCCCGTGTCACGCATGGAACATATTAGGTACTCGTAATACAAGTCACGGTGTTAAAATGAATCAAAAGTGATATTTCATTCAATAAACGATCTTCATCTGCTCGTTATCTACAATTTCCCGTATACCACCACTCCCACCGAGTCTCGCTTTGTCCTATCCCGTGTCCTGTCTATTTATACGTCAGTAGAAAATGCTCATCAGGTTGAACGACTTTTGCTAAGGCCCCATTTCCATTTATTTTATAGAGTAGCTGGTCTCTTTGAATTCTTCATCAGATGATCCTGATTTTCGATTTTTGTACTTTCAACAGAAAATGCTTCCGTCAGATTGATAAGCTTCTTGCAAAAGGTACAATTTCCATATTTCTTATAGTTTAGCTGTTGTTAATGGCTAAATTGATTCGATAAGTAGAAATTAGAGTACACTATCAATCACCACATTGGATCGAATACTTATTGAAAGCATTCGCCGTTAATAAGCGTTGCTCCAGACGATTTAGACAATAGGAACAATGCACAAACCACTTACCATGTAGGCAGGCTTCGAGCACGATTCCTCACGAATAGTTCTTCCTTTAGACACCTGGCCGGCCAGCCACACACGATTATAAAGTTCCAAAAAAACTGTTGAGCACTTGAAGTTTTATTAAAAATAATTGAGTAAAAGGGCTGTAATGTTTGGTGCGCGCGCGCCTTCGCTTTCACGTACAGATATCGAGAGAGGTTTCATCTGGTTCTGCCACCAGCCTTCTGCTACCAGCCTATGGCGTTGATCTCTCAGACACCGGTAGGATCTGCGCATGCGCCAGCGGAAGTCCGGGCGCCCCATTGGCTAAATAGAACTGCAGCACAGCGAATTGTGATGATTGATAAGGGCATCGGTAAGGCGCGCGAAATTCAAATTGAAAGGTAAACAAGATTTGCGTTGAAAACGGAACATTCCGCCCACCAAAATACCAATAGGATTTTCCCAGAGTAAGAATAAGAAACGGTAATTAACGATAAATATGTTTAAGTTATTATTCTAAACTTAAAAGCTAACAAATGATAAGTTGAAACGATTATACGGAGGGTAGAGGACATAGTTTGACCAAAGGTCTCTTAAGCGAGTGATCCCCGGCTGTTCTAACGGTTGCGACTCGAACTACCCCATCAGGGCTAGGATGCAAGGAAACAACTCGTCCAACTGCACGTTTCATTGAAGAGGAGTCCGATTGTCCTCTTTTATAAGCATGATTGAGTTTACAATTACTCAAAAAGTTGAGTCCGTGGTCCATTTTGCTCGCTGAGTTAACCCATGTAAATATTCATTTTTCCAGCGTTTCCAAAATTGTTGTTGCATTTGGATAAGCTGCCATCGATTTAGTCGATTGATTTTTACGTCCTTGTAGTCGAAGTCAGGAACTGCTGTAAGAGGTTCTAGTGTTAAAAAATGACTGGCGGTAAGAATCGTTCAAATCGTTGGGATCCGAGCTCAATGGACACAAAGGCTGCGAATTTAAAATTGATTCGATCTGAGCGAAGAGTGGTGGCCTCTTCAAACGTTAAGACCTGATCGCCAACAATACGGTACAAATGACTCTTTGTGGCTTTGATTTGGATTTCCCATACCCCTCCAAAGTGGGGAGCAGAAGGTACGTTATTATTTAAAATCTATTTTTTCCGTACGAGAGGCTTACAGACCGATACCTGACGCTAGTTGCTGTGAATCCTGCACTCAACGAAATTCCTGTACCGCAGTCAGAGTGAATAACATTGCAGCGGCCGCGATGGTATAAAATCTAGCGATGCAATGCCGCGACGAAGCTGTCAGTCGAGGCAGAAATCACCCCAAGGTGCACTGCTTTTGTGCTCAAGCATACGAATAAACACAAGTACGCTTTACCGATTTGTAGCACCACGATGAAGCCCGAGCTTGTTCGAAAAGGCCCTCCCAGATCGACACCTACGACAGAGGCGGTTTTGCCTGACTGACACGAAAGGCCGGAAGGTCGCTCATAAGCGGTTGCTAAAGGTTTCGGTTTAAGACGGTAGCATCTTATGCATCTTGAAAGATGATGACGTACAGCATGCTTTGCTGCAAGTGATTCAAAACTGTTGTAAAATCAGATAGTTGGTTGTGTTCAGACCGGGATGAAAATTGTTTTACGAATAGATTCGATTACAGCTGATGTAAGAACACTCTTTTTGGGCAATAATGTGGGATACTTTATGTTCGAAGTCAAGATCGGAGCGCGATAGGCGCCTGCCTACTCTGAGTATACCCTGCTCGTCCAAAAACGGGTTTAGTTTACGAAAACTGCGAGGTAACTGTATCTTTGATTGTAATTTGGATATGACATCCAAAAAACAACGATGTTGGAAATGTTTGACGATAATTAGTAACGCACGATGACGTTCAGCGTCCGTTACGAAAAGATTATCTGATCGCGGAACAGTGTTACGCATGTTATTACAAAACCTGCGAACGTAAGCGATAATGCGACAGATTTTATCTAAAGAAGAATATTTTTCGAATAGCCGATCAATTATAGACGTGTGATTAACGCTTTCGATTTGATCCGAAACGAGAACCGTGGTGCGACGCTGCTCAGAGAGCACCGCATTGTCATCGTTTGAACGATTTTTCGATGTATCGATTGGCCACTCAGACTGTGGTTGAGACAACCATTCTGGGCCCGCACACCATAGGGCATTGTTTAGCAAATCGTGAGGCAATTGCCCACGCGAACAAACATCTGCAGGATTTGTGACAGATGGTACGTGCCTCCAGCACTCGGTCGGTACGATATCTTGAATGTGACTTACGCGGTTTGCAACGAATGTCACCCAGCGAGAAGAAGGAGCTCGCAACCAGGATAAGGTAACGGTGGAATCAATCACACCACAGATAAGTGTCATGGACAGGAATCCGCAGCGTGTCCTCGGATACCTGATAAGGTCTGTAAGCAAAACTGCACCACACAGCTCTCCAAGCGAGGTAACGATTGACGTTTTAAAGGAGCTACACGAGCCTTTGCACATACGAGAAAGACGCGAACGGAGCCGTCAGACTCGATAACACGCAGGTATATAACGGCGCCATATGCTGCTTCGGAGCTGTCACAAAATCCATGCAGTTGATATGATTGAGCGCTATCGGTAGCGTATTTACGTGGAATTTTAAGATTCCTAACTTGAGGAAGCTGTTCAGAGAACTTTTCCCATTGAGAGATAATTTCCGGTGGGGGCTTATCATCCCATGAAAGACCTAGAATCCAAAGCTTTTGAATAAGACATTTGGCATGAATTGTCAAAGGAGATAGAAAACCCAGAGGATCGAAAATTCTGGCAACCTCACTCAAAATCGTTCGCTCGAGTAATGCTTTGATTAGATGGATTTAATACCCGTAAAGACGAACGAATCCGAAGCGCAGGCTCCCACTTAAGGCCCAGAACCTTGATAGTTGTGTCTTCAGCTTTCGGTAAAAGGTGATTGCTTCTGAAAGACACGCCTCCGCGGGAAGATCGCTAAGTAGCTCGGGTCGGTTGATTTTTCTACCCATTTTCGAGCTCAAAACGAGCCAAGCATCTTCCTGAAAAGAGCGATGAGTTGAGTTTTGATTTCTCTGGCGTCCTTCAGCGATGAGCTTCCCGGATATGGCGACGTGTGTCATCAACGCATATGTCGGAAGTTAAAATTTGGTTTTGGCCTTTGGGTACTTGTGACCCTCTATCGCCGGGCCAGTTGCTGAATAGAGCGGCACGCCAGGAATGGGAGCGGGAAGACACTCCGTACGTTACGGTATTTAATACGTACTCTTGAAGAGGCTCATCTGGGTGAGCTCGCCAGAGAATACGTTGATAATCACGATGTTGAGGAGCTAGGTTGATTTGATTTGGTACATTTGGCGCACGTCTGCCATGAAGACAATTGCGTGCTCACGGAAATGAAGAAGGATCTCTACGATATTTGATTGTAGCTTCGGTCCCGTCAGCAGCGAAGTCGTTTAGTCGATGATTGGAAGTTGCATCTTCTTTAGCCGAGGCGTCGTGGAATACAACGCAGAAGCTTCGTTGTAGCGCTGTCGGGACGTAGCATGCCACAATGGTGCGGTATATAATAACTTGCCTCTCTCGACCCATTTGCTTGGCGCAGCAGGTACCAGTGAGTCATGTGATCACCACTGTCGATATAGTCAGTCATGAACTCCACGTATTGTTGGTTTAAATTGTAGATCGCGATACAGAGCGCCTTTCTAATGGCATGAAAGCGTCGTAAGGCTATCTCTCGAGAACCTTCAAAGACTGGCTCCTCGTCGTCCTTGGGAAGGGGAGACAAACCAGCATATCTACCTGTCTCGTCACGGTAGTGATTACTGAGAAAAACTATTTTCACAGCGTTGCTCTTTTCTGGGGTCAATCGGGAAGATTGTGGAACGTTATCGATTTCCCAGAAACGTTGAACAATTTTGTTTAAACTATCGTCTACGGTAGAAGGGGCTACTCCTTAGGTAGGACTGACGATGCGAGTCTGGACTTCCCAAGAAGAAGCCAGCCGAAGACTGATGCTTGAAAGCTCGCGGTTGGAGAGAAAAGCGTTACCTCTTCAGGGGGACGTTGTTCGAGAAGTGATCAGCAAAGACGTCGGCAAAACCTAACAATAAGACGTCGATTGGACCAGGGATGTCAAAACCAGGATCAGCTAGCGGTAGTGTTTTGACCTCCTCCCATCCTTTCTTATTTAGCCTTGCTATCGGTTGATCTCCGCAAATGCTCGGTATGACGAGCATTCCCAGACGAAACTTTACGTTACAGTTGGTGCCAATGTCGCATGTAACAAAGCCACTGACTGAGGCAGGGCTGCCTCCTAACCCATAAACGTTGATATTACCAGTTATAGGTTTTAGATTTAATTCGTTGAGCGGCGTGAGCCGTGACAGAAATCTTTCAGTTTTGACTGCCGGTGTCAAATAACGCGCGAAAATGTATGAGAAATTCACCAGAAGCATCACGAATCTGGACTAGAGCTGTTGCCAAAAACACGGTTGTGGTTACGGTTGGACTTCAGACTGAGTCAACGAATCCTTAGTCATCACTAAGGTCGCCGGGAGCTTGCCGCCGACTCCTTATGTAGCAAAGTGTGGTATGTTTACGTCTACATACTGTCGACATGTGAAAACATTGATGTGCACTCTCGTGCACTGAATGGGATGCGTTAAGACAATTGTAGCACCATTTCTTTCACAGTGGCCAGCAGCCATGCGCTCATCTATTGATTTTGCCAAAAAATCATTACAGGCCGAGATGTGATGTTCATTATGACAGTAGGCACATTTACGAATCGGAGTGCTCGAATTGTGAGCAGGTTTCGCTTGTTGTTTATCACCAACATTTTTATGAGTAGTGACGGTGGGAGCGACAAGCGAATGCGTGGATGTTATGTCGCTTGAACTCCTGTGGGAAGTTCCCGGTAGGTGTCCTCTTTGAAACGTTAGCGGTTTTATTGGTAACATTCGAAAAGTGCGTGTCGCGAATTAATGCGCTTCACCTTCTAGAGTGTAAGAATGCCCTTAAATGGTTATACTGTGGAAGCTCAATATCGGTATGTGCGCCTTTTTCCTCAAACTCGCGTCTTAATTCTGGTATCGAGTTTGGCCAGAACATTATAACAAAGAACAAAATCCCATTTATCGGTAGGTAATTTTAAAGTTTTTAAAATTGTTAAGTCTCTCATCGATCGTGCTCAAGGCGCGTGCTATTGAAAATCTTGAGCGTTCGAAGTCTTTAAACTAACGTCCAAGATATCACGCCAGCACGTAAACGCTAATTCGCGTTTATCTTCATAACGGGACTTGAGAGAGCCTCGTACGCACTATGAAATAATAAGTTCACTTGCAAAGTTAGGAAAAGTTCGTAATGAACGATAAAGCATCACCACTTTTAAAACTGGAGCACGAGATAGTGAAATTTCTCAATATTACATAAGGAGGTGTAGAATCATGTATCAACGCGTTTATAAGTTGCAAATGAACTTCAGGCCATTCCTTTGATAGCACCGGAAAAAAGTTGGCAAACGTAAATTTTTGCAACCGCATATTTCCACTGTGCGAACCGGTCAATGAATTATGTTTCGAAGTGTCAGCTTGTTGGAGATGAACGTTGTCTTCAAATTTTTCGTTGAATTGCCAACACTTGAAAATACCAATTCCGTCAAATCGATCCTGAAGTCATCATCGTCCTCCTCTCATCGGCATCATCCTTTAAGAAGGTCCAAAATAATAAAATGGGAGTCATGAAAACTATCAGCAATCGTTTTTATTTCATGACAATATGAAAGAAATAACCCTACTTGTGATTCATCGGTATTGGCTAAGGTACCTACTTCCAAAGCCTTCGTTAAGCGATTATATGCTATAGTTCGTTTACGTCGCAAACTGGGCAAATTATTAATAGTGTACGTATTTTCTATACCCTTTTTAATAGTAGGTTTAGATTTACGCCTTGATAGTAAAGACATAATTAATATCAAAACAATAAAACCTGATAGCAACAAATATTCGGATTCGATAAAAGTTTAGTTGCGGCAACGTCTTCAGCGAGACCGCGTTCACAAGAATCGACGAGAATCACTGGGGCGGTATTACCCGACAACAGGTAATATTGTCACCTCGGTCGGTCACCTGAGTTTTAAATTGAAATAAATTAAATTGATAAGGATGAATTAAATGAGCGTTAGGAACACTAAAAACGGTTTGCGATATTCGTTAATGTACGGTAAATAAAAAAAATAAAAATCAGTTTTTTTTGTAAAAACAAAAAACTATGATTTTTAACCTAAAACGGTAATAATGAAAATGTGAACGCACCAAAATTCGTTGAAAATATGATATGATAAACGATACAACGTCACGATAAAAAATATTTCGTAATTTTGAAACGAAATAAATTTTCGATAAATAAATACTTCAAGAGGAAACGTTGAACTGCTGGAAAAAAGTAGCTTCAGAGTGCTATAACGAACTATCAAAACATAAAATTATGAGAAGGTGGATTTGCAATATTGTATTATTACGAACCGTAAATGGTAGATAATTTCCTATGCTAATAAGTATAAAACGACAAAAGAACCATTTTCAACAAATATTCTAGAAACTGATGGAAGCCATCTTAAATCGATAAACGGTAGGTAAGGTACTCAACAAAACAAAATGGAACAAAGACTTGTTTTCTTCCGATTAGTAAATTGAAACAAAATGTTATGTTTATTCGTTTTAGCTGTACTAGTAAGTATAATAAGCGTGTGGAATACGGTAAATGAAGTAGCAATTACCAAATCGAATTGGTATTTGGCGGCAGACTGAAGGTAGGTATCCAAAGTTCTGGCAGCAATTTCTTGCACCAAAAATGGTGGCTAAATTGATTCGATAAGTAGAAATTAGAGTACACTATCAATCACCACATTGGATCGAATACTTATTGAAAGCATTCGCCGTTAATAAGCGTTGCTACAGACGATTTAGACAATAGGAACAATGCACAAACCACTTACCATGTAGGCAGGCTTCGAGCACGATTCCTCACGAATAGTTCTTCCTTTAGACACCTAGCCGGCCAGCCACACACGATTATAAAGTTCCAAAAAACACTGTTGAGCACTTGAAGTTTTATTAAGAATAATTGAGTAAAAATGTAATAAGTTTGATGCAAGTGCTATGCCTTTCGCTTTCACGTACAGACACGGAGAGGTTTTTACTGGTTCTGCCACCAGCCTTCTGCTACCAGCCTATGGCGTTGATCTCTCAGACACCGGTAGGATCTGCGCATGCGCCAGCGGAAGTCCGGGCGCCCCATTGGCTAAATAGAACTGCAGCACAGCGAATTGTGATGATTGATAAGTGCATCGGTAAGGCGCGCGAAATTCAAATGGAAAGGTAAACAAGATTTGCGTTGAAAACGGAACAATGTATATCCCAGTTCATATCTCGTACTATCAAATCTCAGACCTAAATAAGTCATGGTAAGATTGTTTACATATAGGACAATGATGGATTTACATTTACCCAGTTTATTTGATTAATATTGTAGGCAGCTATGTTCATGTGCATAGAAGTTTTAAGTCTACTATTTTTCTGTTCCATGGCTGAACCAAAGTACAGTAATTTCAGTTTTAAAAAATAGCATAAGAATCAGTCCAGCATCGTGGGTACCACTATGAGTGAGGTTAGTAAAGTCTTGCTGTGTCTCTCGTTAGGTGCTTTATCAGGGCTATCATCCGGCTACCAAGTAAACATGTGTCATCTGCGAATATAGGTAAATTTTCACATTGTTCCAACTAGGCTTTGGCAATATCATTGACGTATGTTAAGTAGTGCAGGGGCCGATTACTGAGCCTTGGGCCGTACCTGTCCTGTGATGAATTACCTTTGCAAACTAAGAGAACTTGACTTTAACATGTGAACACCTGAACGGTCATTTTTGGTAGTCCCGTACCACTTGTTTAAAGCGACCACAGCATATGCTGCGGTTCAGTTGTGAAGTTTTTACCGATTAGTAATTCATGTCGAAGTGTGTCGAATGCATTTACTATAATCAATAAAGACAACAAGTCGCCTGTGTCTATTTTATTAGCCTTTAGGTGGTTTGCATCCATAGAATCTGTAAAATTATTTAGTAAAATAGACCTGGTGCTTTTCCGTTAGTCTGAAATCCAAATTGTTGCAAGTTAGTACACCCATTTCCGCTTATTGCAAAGGAGTTCAAAATTTGTACGACTAGCCTCAGTATCTGCTGACAATTATTTTATTTATGGCTGATAAGCACGATATGGAGCATCCAGGTCTAAAGTTTTCTAATACCCTGTGACTGCCTCAACTGTTAACTGTATTGGCACAATGGCTGTTTTTAAGTCCCGAGGGTATTTACCAGTTTGCACAGCTTATGTTTATAATGAAATTGGCTATGGCCTTACTAATGTTATTTACTGTAACACTTACTGATGATCTATCTGCACGTGAAGTCCGAATCTTAAGTACCAGAGCTTTCCTGAGAGTTTAACTTATTAATCAGATTTTTCTTAATGTTTGCGCTATTGGTTTCTTTATTAAAAATGAAGTGCTAGTTAACAGGGTTTTTATATAATGCATTTATCTAGTAGAGGGTATCGTGCATATGAGTGAGATATTTTTTTAACCGCGTTACTTATAATGTAATCTGTTCGAATCGAATTTGCTATGGTGTAGGGAGAGTCGTAGAACTGTCTTCCGAAATGCGTTCACTAAACTACAACGTCATCTATAGTTGAACTTAATCTGCCTGTAAATTTTAATTTAGGATCAGTCCATGACAGTTTTAGGTTATCTTTGTTACTATAAATCTCTTTTTTATAACATGAATTTTTTTCATACCTTACATTATTTAAGTTTGTTAGTCCTTGCTATTCCTGAAAACTAATTAGTATTTCTGTTTTATAATCATGTTGTCTGTGTCTTTAATCGCATGTGGGACTAAAGTCCCATTTGGTCCCATATATTTAGCTCTTTGTTGATTTAGTAAAAAGCCTTATTTATGCCTAAAGTATTTGTCAGTAGCGAGTTATTTGCAGTTCGTTTAAACTTCCAACTGTCGAGCAATGTCTATGAGCAATCATGGTGATATTTTCTTTTACCATGAATAAAAGTGTCCATCTCCACAGCATATCACTATTCCGCATTAGTTTCTCGGACACCAGTTAATGATATAGATCTGGTGTAATGATATTTAATTTTTTGACCTTGTCATAAAGTTTTAAGGATTTATGTATTTGCTCGTCAGCCTGTATATTTGCACGGTCTTACCGACAGTGAAGCTGGCACGGAGATCATTCTATGGTTTTAGCCGAGTACTGTCGCCAACGTTGCATTGTAGGAGCTAAAAAGATGGATCACTAGGTGAAATGATCTATATGCCATGACGGTAATTATTATTCTTCAATTTTATTCGTGATAAATTATAATCCTGTATGATGGCATCAGATTCCGCACAACAAGTCCCAACACTATGCTGAGGCAGTGTTGGCATATTTATGGGACTCACCGATGCTGGCTCACATGGATTTAATGTTGATGTTACGCAGTTCCCAATCAAAAATAGAGTCGCTTGCATACGTTAGGCATTTTACTATGAGCTTATTATATTAGTTCTTGTGATAAACAAGTTTACTACTACTGGAGGGCGGTATACAGCATCACAATTGTATGCGGAATAGTGTGATAGGTGTTGTTATTCTGAAATCAAGTATGCATTCGAAGTTTAATGTAGTAACGTTTTAAATTACTTTGTTAGAATTTGTGTAAACTCACAGCTAGAGGATTCTAATAATCTTATGTCTTACCACCTTTTTGCCGTTCCGGGAAATGTTCCCGTGTGCATTTCGGGAAAACGTCTTAGGGTATGCCAATGCAACTTATGTGTCATTGATGAAACAATTTTGGTCCCCTTCATTCCCTAAGGATCCTAGTGCTTTACTAGAAGATGTTACACTTGTTCTAAAGTAGGAAAAATTTTGAATCAAGGATCTAATATTTACATGATACGCAAGTACATATACTTAAACTGATTTGTGTGGAATTTTTTTAAGACAAATCGTTAATATCTCCTGATGTCTGATTAATTCGAGTTCAACGCTTTCAATGAAAGTTGACATACACAAAATAGGGCGGGACGTAACATATAAAAACAACTATGAATAGTTTTGAAATAGCCCATTACTAGTGGAATTTAATAAGTCTAGCACTTGAGTTTTGCTATATCTGGTCGAAATGACCTTATGATTATGGACCTTATTCTTTTGCGTCTTCTATTGCGCACCATGTGACCACTCCTCTCCTACAAGCGTCATACATATTTATACTGTCTCTCTAAGTCTCCTGTTTGGCTTGCCACAATAGGTTTTTAGTTATAGGGTGTCAGCGCTTCACGTATGAATACAGGGTCTGCCAGCGTCTCCGGAGATGGCGTCAGATACTTCTGCTGCCACAATGATTGGTCTATCTTGCTGCTGCTAGCCAGTCCTGTTGGTTATCCACATCTTCGTTAAGTCTCTACCCTGATCTAACACTGATACTGTCCTTCCTACCTGGCATTCTAGATAGCTCTTTGATGTCACCTAGTCGGCCTCTGCAGCTGATTTCGCTACGTTATTCTAGCTACCACTTGAATAAGGTTTCTTTTTCATGCAAAAAGCTATGTTTTGATAATCTCAATTGATGTGGATAATTTTAAATTGTATCTATATTCTGAATGTAACGTTGTCTTTCTCAAGTGCAAAATACTTTGTAATTTCTAAGTGAGTATTCTTATTTGTCAAATCTTTTACGAGATCTTAGTTTGAGGATCAAGTATAGTTTGTTTCATTGCTTCCATACTACCAAAAAACTGCATCTGGACTCTGTCTTCGTAGATCAATATTGAAGTTGCACCATGGATGTCCTTTAGCTCGACTTCTTGAACACGTCTTTTCAATCTTCCTTGGAAATGTAACTTTATGCCAGCTTGCTTATGGTCTAGTTGTAAGACCTTAAACGCAATAGTATGAATCGTCATCCATAAACGTACTTCGTCAAGTAATAGGTACAGATTATTGCAACGACGACAAGATGAAGATTCTCATGACACTTCGATTCGGTAGGACTCACCCTATGTGTTCTTCCAGCTGCTACGCACTGCTGCAAGCTGCTTGTTGGAGATCACCTCGAACACTGAGTGTTACTAACTGCACGATTTTGTCACATCGACTGCCATTCTAGACCTGGGCATCGTTTGGTTATACTTTTGTTGCGGCTTATCGCACTTATTCATAATGAAGGTAGTTTGATACTAAATATTAGTAGAGCAATCGCCAAGCGTCTTACTTCGGCAAAAATGTCTATCGTATAGCACTCTTCACTTCAGACGACAGTAACATCTTTCGGTCCCCTGCTATAGGTAGGCTACCTGAAACAGTGCAATCACTGTTACCATATGCAATACTGCAAATGGGCACTGCTGGCGTAAAACACAGGATAAAATATTACGAAATATTGACCTGCTGCATTAAGCATGCTTGCTTGAAATTTATTGCGCTATTATCAGGTTCTCGGAAACAGCTAAGCAACAGCCAACTTTGTAATATTTAGATCTGTGTATGACAGCCGTTATCTGTACGTGAATTCGCGAGTGTGACAAAGTGGACACTATAAAGGCGGTTCAAGCGGTTCAAAAGTACTTGAATGTCTACCGCACAGATCGTCTACGACAAATGAGTAAACATGATTTAGATTTATTGTTTAAATTTGAGGATATTTTATGGCACGAAATGTGGGCATTGGATTCAAACATTAGACCAAACAAAGCATTTAATCAAGTTTTAGCGATAAATGTTCAACGAAATAAGTCTCTGTCATGATCAATAAAATACATTAGTTACTATAGGTATTAGTAAGAAGGCTACAGATGTTACAAAAATGGCGATGAAGGCGCTCTGTTTACACATTCTATATTGTGTTATTGTGATTTGTCCCTAGGAGATCCGTACTGAACTAAAGTAACCGACATAGCCCGCAGTGTCTAGTAACATAAGTGGCAGTAAGTGTAGGTACAGTAGCTAGTAGAACTTTTAGCCTTTGGGGCAGTACAGTTGTCAGGAGTAGATACCATGAACCGGATACTTCTGTATTGTTAACAAAGACGCAGTTACACTAGGTGGACCATATATGAGTAAAGATCGCGGGATACGCATGGGTACGGGCAGCATTAGGATCAATACATATAATGGAAATCCTTGTAACTGGTCTATGTCTGTAGCAGTAGAAGATCTTTCGGCTGGAAAAAAATAGATATGAGGGAGTCTTCATAGGGCCAATAGAAGCCAAAACCATTTTTTGTATAATTTTTGTCTGTCTGTTCACTTCTGTCTGTATGTTTGTTACGCACATCAATGCAAATAACTATTAGTTGATGCATCACTGTTGTATTATAAAAGAACATACGTTAAAATTCTGGCGTAAGTTTGACTTTGGATGATGCCGCGGCGGCGGCGCACTCGTTTAACTTGCATGCGCGGACGAATAAGACATGGCCATTGGGGCTACGTCCGTAAATCCAACTTGTGAATCTCATTAGAAGCTGAACTAAAGCAGTGTTTTGAATAGTGTAGCGTATAGCGTTAGCAGTCAACAAAGAGTTACATAATAAAAATGACCCAATTCTCCGGAGACCTCTTTCTAGCCTTTCGTGAGATAGCATCCATTCTTATAGCTGCCAGATACATGCTATCCTTCCGGTACCCACCCGATAAAATGGTCTAGCTCTTCATTTTGCCACTGAGGAAGAAGTACACAGAGCCGTGATGTCTTTAAGAAGCACATTTTCGCCGGTCGGCCTTGATGGAGTGGCACGTTGCCCAGCCTCCTGACGGATCAAAGCTTCCGCGGGGCAATGACCTGCGGGATATTTTCACTTGTAGTTATTAATTTATTAGGATTTATATTGATTTAGTTATACAAACTTAGTTTATTTTTCAGTTTGTTTAGTTTTATGCTTTTGATATATTAATAAAGTGTTTACAATGATTTATGTAATAGAAGTAAATTAATAAAATAAATAAATCTCGTTTAATGAGATAGTTCAAGCGGACGTCTTTGCGAAAGGAGATATTCAGCTTGTGTTGACACATTTGACAGATGATACTGATCGATTGATCCAACTAAATGGTGCGTAGTGATTGTGGTCTCTCTGGGTGTGGGTTCGATAGCGGGTCCTGTTAGTGGCTGTATGAGGCTCGCCAGTTATGGCCACTTGGGCACTTCGAAAGCATGACGACTTCCTTACTCGAAGTGTTTGCCTCGGTTCTGTCGGTAAATTATAGCTTTGATATAAACGCCTTGGATTAAAGTTAATAATTTCCAGACTCTATTAATTATCTTCTGGTGATACGATTATCATCTAGATTGTACAGTTATTTGTTATTACTTTTTGGTGTGCTCGTCTTAAATTGCAACTGCCTTGGAAGATGACAAGTTTATCATGTTATCCGTTATTTTTATTACTTATCCGCAATGGCATAAGCTACAAGATCATAAGACTGTCTCACTACTTGAGTAATATACTTGCGTAAGTCGACATGCGAATGTGAGGCATTTTTCAGCATTTTCAAATCAACTAAAAATAAATTCCTGCATTTATTGTACTTTCACATTTAGGGCAGCTTTGAATTGTTAAATGTAAGAAATAAAATGTAAAAGAATGTCACGTGATAATCAAGTATAATAGCATTTCCGTGTAACTACATCAGAGCTGTTAAGTCCCCGCATGTTAATGTTAACAAGGAATCAATTTGCGTGCCTCAATTTTTCTTGTTTCTGTCATAAATTACATGCGTAGTTTGCGCGGAAAGTGAAACTGAACGTAGTCAATAACTTTCGAGTCAACATAGTGATTTATTATTCAAATTAAATTTGTTTACTGAAAATGTGTAATAAATGCGTAATTATGATGTAGTATGTTAGTTGGGCGCCCCAGGTTTAGCTGGACATACACTGTGCAGAGCTGGTCTGCAAGCATGTGAGCGGATAACTGGCTAGCCACCGAAAAGTAATATTAGTAAATGGATGTTCTGTCGTAATCGGAGGCCAAAATCCATTTCTTGGGGTCACTGAGCCAGCGTATCGTAGGTATTTTACTAATGTATTTTAAATCCTGCTTCAGAACCAATAATTTATCTATGTAGCTGCAAAGTGCTTCTTAGAATTCTGCCTGCCAATTTTCTTCCGATAGAGCCGATTTTAACAAAGATTTATTTCAGAGATCATTACGGATCCCCGTCATACATCATTTAAGACTGGCTGTTGTGGGTGTACAAAGCGCCTGTAGAATATTTAAATCAGCATACGCCTATTATGGTTATAAAAGCTGTATGTATGTTTAGATCAACCTGTTACCAATTTAGATGTTTAGCGACTCCAATTTTAAGATATGATTAATTTAGTACTCTGAGTTCAAATACCCGAGACAATTACGGTATTCTGGCTACTACTTTTATGCGCAAACACATGAATATTAATCAGTGAATATGGAAAACAAAGTTTCTCATTTCAATATTTTGACTCACAAAATATCGATGTCCTCACAAAAGAGAAATAGATTAGTGCTACAAAAGTTTAGCTAGAAAATCGTTGTTTGATATATTATTTTGAACAAAATATAAATTTACCTAATCACGTACACAATAATCTAGTATAACAAAGTTAATACATAGTGGTCATACATAATTATTAGAGCAATTCACAGACTGAATGTTGCGTCATATACGAGGCATATAAAGAGGTGGTCAGTACCGATAACCACGGTTTATAGCTATAGACATAACTGTCCCAGGTATAAAGAATTAGTTATCAAGAAAAAAAAAGATCTTGACGGCCAAATTACAAAGAATATTTTATTCTCAGAAATATTGTTTTAAGTTAAATAAATGTGTGCTTGAGTTAACAAGAATATCTCAGCTCAACAAATATGATATTCTCCATGAAAAACATTATTATTCTTAGTAAATTTACTAAAAATAAAACAATAATTTTTAATTCAAGTGTTTTAAAGCGTTGGCTGAATAAAAATTAATGTCTTAAATTAAGATTTTCATGTGTTTTAATCCGAGGGGGAAGTTGTTTGGGTTCAAGAGCCTTACAGATTTGAACCAAAAGTTGCACTTGTTGACTTAATGCTAAACATCAAAATTTGTTAACTGAAGAATATATTCTTAAAATAAAATCTATATTTTCTCTGATTTAATAAATTTACGTTGCTTTTATCCCAAAATTAGGAAAGTTTTCAACAAGAAAACATTTTTTTGTTGAAGAAAGTTAGTTTTTGTAATCAAGAAAAAATATTTTAGGGTAAGTAAGGTTAGCATTAGCGTAAGAATCCAAATTATTTTGACTGAAGTCGTTCAATGTTTTCAAACAAGACTTTTTTGTTTTCTGAGAATAAATTATATTGTTCAACTAATAATATTAATATTTCAAAATTAAGAAAAAATGATGTTTCTTTATAAGAAGTTGTAAAGTTTGCATTAAGAAAAAGTATTTTAGATTAAGTACGGTTAGCATTGGCTTGAGAATCCAAATTTTTGAACTGAAATAATTCAATGTTTTCACACAAGTCGTTTTCGTTTTTGTGAGAACAAATATGATATGCAACTAAGAATATTATTTTTTCTAAATAAGAAAGAATAACGGTTCTTCATAAGACGTTAAATTGTTTGGGCCAAGAAAAAATATTTTAGTGTAAGTAAGGTTAGCATTAGCGTAAGAATCCAAATTATTTAGACTAAAATCATTCAATGTCTTTATATAAGACTTTTTCGTTTTCAGATAATTAATTATATTATTCAACTAATAATATTAATATTTCAAAATGAAGAAAAATTATGTTTTTATAAGTTGTTGTAAAGTTTGAATTAAGAAAATAGTATTTTAGAATAATTACGATTAGCATTGGATTAAGAATCCAAATTGTTTGAACTGAAATAATTCAATGTTTTCACACAAGACGTTTTCGTTTTGTGAGAACAAAATATGATATGCAACTAAGAATATTATTTTTTCTAAATAAGAAAGAATAACGATTCTTCAAATACGTTTAATTGTTTAGACCAAGAAAAACATATTTTAGGGCAAGTAAGGTCAGCATTAGCGTAAGAATCCTAATTATTTTGACTGAAATTATTTAATGTTTTCAAACAAGACTTTTCTTTTCTGAGAATAAATTATACTATTCAACTAAGAATATTGATATTTTAAAAATTAAGAAAATGATGTTCCCTTATAAGTTGTTGAAAAGTTTTGCATTAAGAAAAACGTATTTTAAATTAAGTAAGGTTAGCATTCGCGTAAGAATCCAAATTATTTTACTGAAATCGTTCAATGTTTTCACACAATACGTTTTTGTTTTGTGAGAACAAAAATATGATATGCAATTAAGAATAATTTTTTTTCTAAATAAGAAAGAATAACAATTCTTCATAATACGTTTAATTGTTAGGACCAAGAAAAATACTTTAGGTAATTCAAGTAAAGTCAGCATTAGCGTAAGCATCCAAATTATTTGACTGAAATCGTTAAATTTTTTTACACAAGACGTTTTCGTTTTCTCGTTAGTAATTATATTGTTATATTAATAATATTGATATTTCAAAATTAAGAAAAACTATGTTTCTTTATATAAGTTGTTTTAAAGTTTGCAATAAGAAAAAAGTGTTCTAGATTAAGTACGGTTAGCATTGGCTTGAGAATCCAAATTGTTTTAAATTAAATAATTCAATGTTTTCAATAATAAGACGTTTTCGTTTTGTGAGAACAAAATATGATATGCAACTAAGAATATAATTTTTTCTAAATAAGAAAGAATAACGATTCTTCATAATACGTTTAATTGATTGGACCAAGAAAAATATTTTAGGGTAAGTAAGGTAAATTCGCGTAAGAATCCAAATTATTTTTACTGAAATCGTTCAATGTTTTTATTTTTACACAAGACTTTTTCGTTTTCTGATAATTAATTTAGTATATTGTTCAACTAATAACATCAATATAAGATGGTTTTTTGTTGGTATGTTATTGTAAAGTATGGATCAAGAAAAAAGTGTTTAAAATTAAGTACGGTCAGCATTATCTTAAGAATTCAAATTATTTGAATTGAAATAGTTAAATGTTTTAACACAATACCTTCTCGTTTTCTGAGAATAATTAATACTTAGTTTCAACTAAGTACTTTGTAAAGTTTAGATAAAAAAAAAGTATTTCACATATTATTATTATTATTATTATACTTTATAGACACGTATTAAAAATATGTCTGAGTGTAAGTTCGTACTTAGCATTGACGTAAGAATAGTATATATCCCATAACACAAGTCTTGAACTTACTTTGGGGCTAACTCAGTCTGTGTGATTTGTCCCTTTATATTTTTTTCACTCTTCCTGTTAATTAAATCGGATTTATTAGTGGGGTACTCAATTCTCATAAAGTAATAGTGCGCGAAGTGTTCGTATATCCTGCCACCTCGGCACAGTAGCAAGCACTTATAAACCATCAAAGAGTAAAATTAAATGTACGATACAAAGTGGGCTGTGAAAAAAGGCACCTTGATGTGCAAGAAATACATCCCAATAAAAGAAAAGATAATGTTTGTTATCTACGTTAACCTACGTACTTATACCGACTTATTTTCTGGCGATTTTGCAGGCTACCGAAGAAATTTTCAGCCTTTACGAATTTTTTTAAAACTAGCAGCAGTGGGAGTCGTATTTGGTACCTATTTTACTTACGTAGGTAGGAACACTGAATATGCGTAACACTCTTTTACATTATAAGTAGATACCTAGTAATTTTAGTTTAGCATAGGCATGTAGTAGTTCGCGGTTCGCCTAGAACCGATCTCATGATATGATACGTTTGAAATAGCTAGTAGCTAGCTAGGTACTGATTAGCTTATTTCCTAATTTGTGATAGGTAGTAGGTATTTAAAAGTAAGAAGGTAGATACGTACTTAAATACCTACTTACTCTCTTATAGAGATACCTACTTATCTATATATAAAAATTCCGTTCGTATGTTCTTGATACCTATGTGATCCTATGCTGAATTGCTGAGTACAAAAAAATACCTAAAAAAAAAGTAAAAGTACCTACCTACCCTAAAAAAAGTTCTGTCCTATGCTGTCAAGAAACAAATTCTTAATATAAGATAACGAAAACTCTTGAATCAAAATTGTGTTTGTTGACTGTTAGTCAAGAATTGCAATTTTAATCTAAGAAAACTTTTTTAAAACATTACTATCCAAGAATTTAAGTTTTAGATTAAAATTACTTTTTCTTGACTGACGTTCGATCGTCATTGGTTGGTTAGATGCCGAGCAAACGGGAAACGGAAGAAATTGGAATTATTACTGAGTATTACCATAAGTGAACAGCGGGCGATGACGTCAGCTGGTATGAGATTACCTTAGGGTTCACCGAATGAAGTAAAATACAAAAATGTTTTATAAATATCAATTATATTAAATGGTCAATTTGTTTTTATAAATGATTTAATTTCATAAAATCGTCAATTTGTTTTTTTACCTTCACACGATTTTGTATTTGTTTTGAGAACAGCAAATATTCTGAATCTAATAAATAATTTGATAAAATACTTAATCATGTGTGTGTCCATGCACAAAGAATTAAATGATATTTATTCTAATATATCACCGTACAATGTTTTAAAACGCTGAAGAAACACGTTTCTTTATGACGACCCCTGTACTATTGTTTTACTTTATCTTATTTTTAGTACTTGTGTGATAGCGGCCATATTAATACATAATCGGTGAAAATTTCTCTATGTCTAGCTATTACGTTCAAAACATAGTGCCCTGTGACAGACGGACAGACAGCGGAGTCTCAGTGTCCCGTTTGCACCCTTTGGGTACGGAACTATAAAATGAAATTTTTAATAAAAAGGATCTGTAGATGATTTGACTTGAAAATACTTTTTACATTATATATAAGTAGGTACCTAGCAGTTTTAGTTTTTCGCATAGGCATGTACCTATGCCTACAAACTCACACAAAATAGTCAAGTTAATAGTACCTAGTTAGCTATTTCAACGTATCATGAGATTACAATTTAGTGAACTGCGAACTACTACGGTAGCGGGCTCTCTAACCTAAGTCCGATCTAGTAAGTATTTAGGTACCTACCTAGGTACCTACCTAGGTACCTACCTAAATACTTACTAGATCGGACTTAGGTTAGAAGGTACTTACTGTAGTAGTTCGCGGTTCACTCAGGAACCAATCTCATGATACGTTTGAAATAGCAGCTAGCTAGGTACTTATTAGCTTATTTCTATTTTGTGTATTAGCTTATTTCTAATTTGTGGTAGGTAGTAGGTATTTAAAAGTAAGAAGGTAGGTACGTACTTAAATACCTACTTAGCTCTCTTAAGAGAGTACATACCCACCTACCCTAAAAAAAAGTTCTCTCCCCAGCTGTCAAGAAACAAATTCTTAGTATAAGATAACGAAACTCTTGAATCAAAATTGTGTTTGTTGACTGTTAGTCAAGAAATTTTAATCTAAGAAAACTTTTTTAAAACATCGCTATCCAAGAATTTAAGTTTTAGATTAAAATTAGTTTTCTTGACTGACGTTCGATCGTCATTGGTTGGTTAGACGCCGAGCAAACGGAAACGGAAGAAAAGACTGACATTGAGTGTTACCATCTCAAAACTCCTCGATTTTGGGGATGTTTCAATGTTTGTAACGACGACTAAGTATTGTAAGCTGCGCGACCATTACATCGGAATCGGAGCGAACGATGCGTACGGATCTTTTGCTTGTGGATTTCTATGGCTATAGCTATAACTATATCACACACAAATCCACAGAAATAAATCGAGATAGAACGGAAAAGTGGGCGGTACACGCGTGCCTCAATCTTGTCGTATGCCACAAGATTCGTTCATCGGTCATTCAGTCAGCGCAGGAGTCGGCGTCGATACACAGGAGCAAAAATGCCTTATTGTGCTATTTCCAATTGTAAAAACAGCAGTGCAAATGTGAATCGTGCAAAAGGGAAGTATTTCTTTCCATGTAAGTATTTTGTTTTAACTAAAATCGTGATTAAATGACAAAAATAATGAAAATAAAAAAAGTAACTTGATTTTCAATGTAAAACGACAATACGATGATAATCATATCCATTACGCGTTTCAAAACATGTTGTAAACGTAATTTCAAAGAGAACGCGCAATGATTAAAATGTTAATTAGGAACGCTTCACTAGTGCTGCAATCGTTGCACCCGAACAAAGATTATCGGTATTTACCGATAATCTCAGTTCAAATGAGGAAATTTAAATTAACATTATTATTTCAGTACCAGTTATTTTAGTGCGACTTTTTAGTTTGCTCCCGTGTGAATGTATGTAATAAAAGACTTAGTTAATTAGTCATCACGTGTTGGTAAACATGTATGAAAGATATCATCCGAAATTTCGTATACTTTGCGGGGTCACCACTAAGTGTGGTCACTTTTTCAATCTCAACTAATTCAAAACATTTATTGCAATTCATATTATACAACAGTTCTCTTATAATAAGTTATCTGTTATCATTTAGGCATAATATGAACCCTGTCGGTGCGCAATAGTAACAAGAGGGAGCGGCAAGCGGGTCTTTGATTATATGTATGCTAATTTATATATTTAAATCATTTATCAATTTTGTCATTTAAAACTCGTCTATTGTGTAATATGCTTTTTCAGCAAGTAACAATTTCAATTTTTTTATAAATATAGATTCCTTTTTTTCTGATCTTGGTATTGAGGTAAGGTATTATATATTTTTGTGGTCATTATTAATGGGCTGGAAACGAACAATTTGAATTTTGATGGAGGCAATAACTAATTTATTTTTGTTTCTGTTGATAGCGGCGCATGTCATCATTTTTTATATAATATTTGGGGTATTTACGTACAAATTTGTAGGCTTTAAATATATATACACGTAAGGTTAGTATTTTTAGGTTTTCGTAAAGTATGGTTTACAACTTTCAGTCGGTTTTATATTACAGATTATTCGTATGCATTTCTTCTGAAGTATAGTTAGTCTGTCCGCGTCAGTGCTGTTTCCCCATAATATAATCCCATAGGATAACCATGAAATGCATACGCGTAATAGGCTGTTATTGTTGTCCATTATTAGTAGATTTTTTCAATTTCTAAGTGCATAAGTACCCCGTTTATTGGTGGCTATCTTGGTCAACGTGAGTCAGTTTGTATGCGTATCTAGGATTGAACTGAGCAGCTGGAAGGTACTCACACTTTCCAGTTGTATACCGTTGTAGCAAAAATTCTATACTAAGGGGGGCTTTTTGGTGCGGTCTAAATTGAATAATTTTTGTTTTGGAGAAATTTATTTCTAGATTGTGGTCAGATAGCCATGATACAACTGAGTCAATAGTCTGTGTTAGTATTTGATTTAAATTGTCGTGACTTGTACAAGGGGTTAGTAATGATATGTCATCTGCGAATAGCACACATGTCTGGTTAAGTGATTTAGGCAAATCATTTATATAAATTAAAAATAACAAACAACCGACTACACTTCCTTGGGGAATAGAAATTACTTAACGGAGTGAGCGTCTGATCTCACCGAGGATATAGTCCCTGAGTTTTGATCATAATTTTCTATTTCCACATATGTTTCCCGATTTTCTAGGTATGACCTGAACCATGCGTGAGCGATTCCTCTTATGCCTATCCCGTGGAGTTTATTTAATAAAATGTCGTATTGAACTTGTCAAGCTTTCGTCATGTCTAACATAATACCTACAGTATATTTTTTTGACAATTAATTTTAATATTTCTTGAATATAATTATGTTGCTAATGTCGTTGATCGATTTTTTCTAAAGCCGTTTTGGTTATCGTCAAATATATTAAATTTTCACAAAATTTATAAGTTTGATTACCTATTGCTTTTTCAAAGATTTTCGATGCGGTGCAGGGGATCGCAATAGGCCGGAAATTTTGAGCGTCAGTTTTTTTACCTTTTTTATGACAGGCTTCACCAAGGACTTCTTCAAGAGATCTGAAAAGTACCTTCTGCGAAGGATTGATTAATAAGTAGCGTGAAAGGCAAATTTTGTGTGTTGGTACATAAGTGCACCAACAAACTGAAAGTGTCCTAACATCAACTGACTGGGTAAAATACCGATTCGTGTTACTGTGCATTTCGATGTATTTCGGTGCGGGTCACATCACTAATTTATTAGTAATGGCGGAACATTTGGGGCGTGGTTTGTGCAAAAGTTGACACGACCGATTTCTTTGCAATGAACTCGCGTCACCGTTCTATCTCGATTTAATTCTGTGCACAAATCCATACAAATGACAAATCCATCAAGCATCGTACGCTCCCATTCCAATGCAGTGAGCGCGCAGATTTACAAGAATACAAAGTAATTGAGTTGGAACGGCAGTAGTGTTCTTGAAATGGATATTAAGGGGAAAATAATTTTGAAGGATTTCATTTAATGGAAAGTAAAAAAATAAATAACTGCGTGTATCCAAACGTAACTTGCTTTACCATTGTGTGTTTTTTCTGTGTTCGATTTTGCCTATACGGTAGATGCGGTCATATAATTTTGCTGCGCGAATTAATTTTTTTTGGGAAAGAGTTTTGAAACGGGAAAATTTTAGGGGAGAAAAGGCAAAGCAAATTACAGATGGCTCGCAATCGTTGGTGCCCGTATCCCGTACAAACAGTTTTGGGTTATGTACAAATAACTTGTTGTGATTGTGTTTTGTTTTGTTGGCATTTTACTTGCAAAAAGTGAGTTGTCAGTATTAACACAAAAAAGTATTTCAAACTAAAAAGATTCGGATAGTTTGTTTGAGGCAGAAAATTACCAAAGACAAGATGCCACCTTTTCCTCCCAGTTCACGAGGAGTCCGGGGAAAATCCAAATCATGGGGTGGCAACACTGCGACAGCCAACCGTTGTTTGTTGTTTTGTGTTGTGCTGGTCTGGTCACTCTCGGCTACAACATAACGCGTGTGCTACGTGGTTGGTTTGGTTTACAGTTATTTCGTTGAAACAGGAACACAAGAGTGAAGGTGTAATATTAAAAGAAATTATTTTATTGGATTGAAATATGTTAATTAATTAAACATTATATTGATTGTTATTAGATGAACGAAGAACTGTTTGATGAAGGCGCCGGCGCCTCCGGTGAACACCTTCAAACTCGTTTCGCCCAGATCATCATCGGGACGAGAGTGCTTCTTTTACTGTAGGCATGGCAGGTTCCAGAATCAGTAATTCTTCGGTTCCAAGGTAAATAGGTACCGACTTTTTATTCACGTATGCCACCTACTACTGTAAGTTAATTTAAAGTGTACTTACTAGGTAGGTATTAATATTATTACACTCTCTTTTCTAGAACATCAAATCAAACCAAATCAACTAAAGTACCTAAGTGAAAAAACTGCTTAAGGAACTTTTGGCAGTAATAGGCCACCGAATACTCATAAAATCAGGATGAATATTTCACTGGACATGTATAAGTACCTACTATTAAAATATATAAATTTTATATTCGCCAGAGTGTTTTTATCTGTAGACCAAACAGTTAGCGAGGCTACAGGCTAATAAACTAATAGGTTTTGGGTTATTTGCACAAGAGGAAGTGTTTTTTGCCTAGAAGACATTGCGCCACAAACTACATGTGTTATTTACCTATTTGTTTTATTTAGTACTAGCTTTCCGCGCGCGATTTCACCCGCGTGTGGATGCAACCCTAGCCAAGCAGTCGGATAATAAGTGACCTATGTTGCTCAGGGATAATGTAGCATTGTAATGGTGAAAGAATTTTTGAAATTGGTCTAATAGTTTTAGTTTATTCGTTGCCAAACATACAAAAATAGAAAAATACAAATCTTTCCTCTTTATTAAATTAGTGTAAAGTATGATAGTGTGACAAACATAAATTGTTTTTTTTTTCAGACTGACACCGAAGTAATGACACTCACGATAAACTAGAAGATTTGGAAAATACTATATCAATTGAGAATATATTTTTCCCAGACTTTGATTTAAGAACGATAATAAGAAGATAAATAACCTACTTTTCATTATTTTTTTATTTTTGTGATAGTTGTGTTCACAGGCAATACCATAAATTTTTGATATAATTTAATAAATTACGTGTCAACATAATTATTATTTGGTTTTAATTTCACAGATTATGGACATCCCAGAAAGCAGATTGTTAAGGTAAGGTATATTAATACTCTTACTTTAAATAGCTAGTGGTTTCTTACTAAAACGGCATGTATTATAACGGTGTTAAGTTTAAGTACTTTTTGTGGATATCATTTGCTTAGCTCAAGTTTTTAAAACTATATTTTTTGTTAAAACTGTATTTTTTTAGGTTTAAAAATCCAGTAATGGTAGTTTTCAGTTGAGAAAGAAAGATTTTAAGGAAAAGTATGTTAAAATTCTTTGTTCAAGTAAACAGAGGTTTCATCGATACTAAAACCAGCTTCATTTAATGTTTACTTTTTGCGCACGTAGATAATTTGCTTAGCAAGTATTTGTTTTTTGAAGTAACAATGTATGAGATTAAAATTGAGAATTCCACTTTAGTTGAAACTAATATATTACTTAATTTGAAAATCCGGTAGACGGATGAGCATGACAATTATTTTGACGTAGTTCAAATTTGTCGATTTTGTAATGCCCGATTTTTCATGCATTTTCCGACTAATGGTTTTGCTTCCCGGATTATCAAATTAATAAAAATAATATTTTGAACTGAAGTGGAATTCAGATCTCATATATTCTTACTTCAAAAAATAAATACTTAAGCTAAGCAAATTATATTATCTACCCAAAGCACAGAAAGTATTCACCTAAAATAAATCTGGTTTTAGTATGGGCCTCTGGTTATTTGAATTAAGAATATTACTATGCTAACCCTAAAAATGTGCTTCTCAACTTTGAAAACCTATTAATACCTCTCCACTTAAGATTTAAGATGCTTGAGTTAAGCCAAATTATAACATATCTACACAACACGCACGGAAAGTATTCACCTAAGATAAATCTTGTTTTAGTATATGAAACCTCTGGTTATTGGAATTGAGGTAATTAATATGCTTATCTTTAAAATCTTTGTTTTCTCGACTGAAAACTATAATTACTCTCCACTTAAGATTTAAAATGCTTGAGTTGAGCAAATTATATTATCTTTACAACGCACGGAAAGTATCCACTTAAGATAAATCTGGTTTTACTATGAAACCTCTGGTTATTTTAATTAAGAATATTAATATACTTACCCTAAAAATGTGCTTCTCAGCTGCAAGCTATCATTAACTCTCCACTTAAGATTTAAGATACTTGAGTTATGCAAATTATATTATCTACACAACGCACAGAAAGTATCCACCTAAGATAAACCTGGTTTTGAAATATGAAAACTCTGGTTATTTTAGTTAAAAATATTAATATACTTACCCTAAAAATGTGCTTCTCAACTGAAAACTATCATTACTCTCCACTTAAGTTTTAAGATGCTTGAGTTAAACAAATTATATTATCTACACAACGCACAGAAAGTATCCCACCTAAGATTAATCTAGTTTTTTTAGTATGAAAACTTTGTTTATTTGAATTAAAAATATTTATATACTTACCCTAGAAGTAATACTTCTCTAATCAAAAACGTCATTACTCTCTACTTAAGATTAAAATTTCTTGAGTTAAGCAAATTATACTCTCGAAAGAACGCTCAGAAAGTATCTACTTAAAATAAATCTAGTTTTAAAATAGAATATTATATAAATCCGATGAAGAAGTTGTATTGTTTATAGGAGACGCCTTATTTTTTAAATGAAAGCAAAATTATTTCCGTAAACAAAACTAAGCAAAAATTTTTCTTCTACCAACTCAAACAAATCTTCGGTTAAGATTCGGCGGTCTTGGTTTAAAGTGACAAATCTTCGTTCAATGATGCAAGTCTTAGATGTAAACAGCACCAATGTCATATATGCCCCTGGTGCATGCGACATTTTCATTCCAAGAGGTAGAATTGTCGAGCTGAGACTGTCATTTCTGAACAAGACAAATGCATTCTCCAACAAAATAATTATACTCTTGGTTAAAATAAACAAAAAGAAGATTCTCACAATGAATATTTAATTTTTTTCTATTTAAAGAAAATTGTATGTTTTTGAATTCAAGAAACTTGATACTGTTGCATGGAGACATTGCTTTTTTATATCCAGAATATATCCTCTCAATTTGAGATAATAATGTGTTGAAAAAATAAAACAATAAAATTCTAAATTAAAGAAAATAATATTTTAGCTTATATATGAAACTATATTATTCTTGACCAGCGTATATTACCCATTTGGAAGAGATCTTTTCTTTCCGTGTGATGAGCATTTCTGCTGACGTATAAAAATTCGAAGATCTGGAACATTTGATGAAAGCTCTTAAGAGAGTTACTACATCTAAGCGAGCTCACACGGAGCGAAGCCGCGGGCGACAGCTAGTAAATATATAAGATTTTTATGATATCCTACTTATTATGGTTAAGTTTCATTGAAGTATTGTCGTATGTAGTTGGAAGTTGTTGACTAGGTACGTAATTTAGACAAAACATAGTACGTCATGAGACTAATAAGACACAGTATGTTTTGTTCACATTTGTATACAGGGTTATTTTGAAACCATTGGCCAAATTTTCGCAGTAGATTTGGTTGATGAAATTGAGCAGGTTTCCAAAAAAATCTATGTCATAAAAAGAAAAAAAAAATTTTTGCTTCCCATACAAATTGGTCGATTAGCTGATGGGACTTAGTATGGATAGTTGAGATTTTATGTTATTCTTTAACTATTAATTTCTTTCGAACATAGTTGTATTACAAGTACTGAGCATATTGTAAAAAATTATCCAGTAGTTACAAAATAACCCTGTATATTATTTTCCCTCTAAATCAAGAGTAGTATATATTTTCACGTGTCGTAATAAACCCAATAAACATTAGTTTTATACGAAATGCCATTAAGAGAATCGTTTTTATGGTCTGTAGCATTACAAGTGATCCTATAAGTCCACGTACGTTATAAGGTGGGCTATAATCGTAAAAACGTTATAAAAATGCTTATGTGACGAAATCGGGCGAGCTTCGGGGGTTGTAACTGTGGGTGTGTGTTGGTTAGTCGATAAAGTGTGTCTGGGTCTTAACTGTGCGTCCTTGCGAGCTAGTTTAAAACTGAATATTCTTCTTTACCATTTTCCTGTGTGGGGTGGGGAATTAAGCCTAGTATGTCAATTCATATTCAACATATTTCTTTACAACAATGCCTTCCATTTTGTTCGCAATAAACGCATTTCACTCAGGACTCGTTACATGTCCGGTACATATTTTAAATCTAAATGTCAACGTCCAATTAATTTAGCTCTCCAGCCTCGAATCATCACAGTAATATTGGTATAACACTATCGAAAAAGAAGCCTTAACAGCTGCCTTTTCACCAAGTGCTTAGTTGTATTACATTTTTATTTAGTTAGCCTAGCGCCTCATAGGCTCAGTGACCCCATGGATCTTGGCCTCTGAAACAAGAGAGCACCATATTGTTCTGTTCTGCGCGATATCTCGCCAGTTGACCGCTCCCAGCTCACGCAGATCAGCCTCCACAATGTCGCTCCAGCTCTGATATTATATATATATATATATATATATTATATATATAGTATAATCATTAATTACAAAAATTCAAGAGTATCAAGAGTAAAGTTCCTTCACAAATCGCACGTAGCGATATCTGAGGTACACCTGACTCCCCCTCTAAATCCGGTAAAGAGAAAGTCTGTCCGGTCTGTCTGTTACGGTTTCATGCGGCTAAGCTGCTAGACGATTTTAATAAAATTTAGTACTGATATAGTTAAAGATCAGGGGTCAAACATTAACAACTTTTTTCAAAACTCCAACCCCTAAAAGGCTGTGAAATGGGGGGGGTCAAATTTTATTTGTAAACACACATAAGATATACTTTGTGCCGCGGAGCAGAGCCACGCGGGTCAACGGCTATATAGCCTACGAAATTAGTATAAATTGATAACTTTTTAAACTTGAAGACTCAAGAGTATCAAACAAAGATCCATACATTCGCATTTATAATACTTATTGAACGAATAAATCACCGCTCATAACGATTATACAACACTTAGGAGGCCTAAAACGGCCACACTGACGAATCGGCATGTGATCCACTTTTCATTTCCTTAATACTAAAAAATAAACCTTATTTGTAATGTCATAAGGTTCATTTTTTAATATTACGGGAATGGGAAATGTATCATATTGTGGTTTGTCAAAGTGGATCTTTTAGACCCCCAGTAATTGCGTAGTTTATTGTATGGACATAATGACTGGCGCGCCAGTGGGCTTGGCAACACGCTAGCACTATTTTTAAAATGGTTGACTTGGCAAAATTAGTAAATGTCAAGCTTTTTATAAAAATAAGCATTTTTGGACTTTTATTGTCACTAGGGATGTTGGTTCATTAAATCATAACATCATAATCATATCATCATATGTTGCGGCGCTAATATCTGAACTCTAATTATGTCTGTGCCTTCGATGAAGTTCAGTGTCATGTCTGACTTTTGACGTTTCTGACATCTGTCAGTTCGTGCTTCCCCCCAATATTGTTTCCGCTCTCTATACAACACCTTTTCAACGATGGACGCACGCAAACCCAAAAATGTTTTTCTATTTACATATATCGTATTACTAAAATTGTCTTGCAAAGGATTGGTAGAACGCATTATATTATATTTCAAGAAAACTGGATTTCATTTGCCACCACAAATGTCCCCTACGAGACTATGATTTGGCAAATTTTGGCCCATGAAGAGGAATTAACACAAACAACACATGTGCACAAGCAACGTGGACGTCAGGACTAGCGTGGCCTGCCTATCCAGCCTCATGATTCTTCGCTGAGTAGCGGTGCTGATGCTGGTCTGATAGAGGTGTCCATCCGGATTGAGGAGCGTGAGATTTTCTTTATATTAATCAGTTAAATCGTTACTTTCTTATTAGGTTACTTTCTCCTGTTTGGCATAATGGCCTGACTGATAAAGGGTCAGGTACTTTGACCGATAAAGGGAGTCAAGAAATGCCTCATTTTTCTTCAATATTAAAGGAACTATTTATAAAGCGAAGCTCTATGAAAGGACAAATAACTAAATTTAAGAATTTATTTTATCACAACTACAGAAACAAGATCAATTGACTCCTTTGGAACTTGCCGAGTTAAATCTTAGAGGAGTTACTAAAATTGGGAGGACATTGTCTGCAAGGTTTGAGGATTTGCAAAGCACGGATTGAGGTATTGAATTCAGAAAACATGGACTCAGAAATTAGTTGAGCGTGACAGCATTGAGGGTGAAATTATTATTAGTATTGCAACTGCAAAATCTTTAGTTGATGTTCACACTCACATTGAGAGTGAATTTAATCAATCTCATCATTCTCAATGTTCCCATGAAAACAAAGCCTTTGGATTTAAATTACCACAGATTCAGATTTCCAAGTTTGAAATGGAGACATATTTTCGTTGGCTTGAGATTCCGTTGACACATTTGAGAAGTTTAGTTCACAAAAATGATAGAATTTCAGCTATTCATAGAATTCCATTATCTTAACTCTTATCTTGAGGGGATGCATCTAGGCTTATAGCTAACCTTGAAGTGTCATCAGCAAACTATCCGGAGGCATGGAAGATTATTTGTGAACGATACAATAACAAGAGGTCATTGATTAATTATCATCTTAAATCTTTATTTAACATAAAGCCTATCACTCGTGAAACTGATAGGTCATTAAGATTTTTAGTAGACCACGTCACAAAGAATCTGCGTGCCCTGGCTAGCCTAGACCAACCGACAGATAAGTGGGATATTTTATTGATTTATATGTTGTCGTCTAAACTGGATAGTCAAACATTAGTAAAGTGGGAAGAATACCGGAATACTCTTGATGATATTCCCACATTACAGCAATTTAATAAATTCTTGAACGATCGTGCTGATGTTTTAGAGTCACTTATTCGTAGCAACACTGATAATTCTTCAAAAAATGTGTCTACCTCAAAACAATTTATTCCAAATAATAACAACAATAGTTTTAATAGGGAAAGTAACTCTAAATATAATACTAACAATCGAATCTCACAAACTAAATCTTTTGCTGGCACAAACCATAGGGATTCTAAATATTCATGTATCATATGTGATGGCAATCATAGAATATATGACTGTCTTATATTCAAATCTAAAGGCATTCAAGACAGACTGGCTGATGTATCCAAATTTAAGTTATGTTCAAATTGTTTAAGACAAGGGCATTCTTTATGTGACTGTCGCATGGGGCCCTGTCGCATCTGTAATGAAAAACACAATAGTCTGCTTCATAGTGAAAAACAAGAATCTAATAATAATATGGTATTAAGTGAATCCGAACTTCAAGTTAACCTTTCCAATCAAATTCCAAGTCAAGTGCTATTGTCCACTGCACTTATCGATGTAACTAACCCTGCAACTAAACAGGTAGAAAGGGTTCGTGCCCTTTTGGATTGCGGCAGCCAGTCGTCATTTATTAGCACATATTTAAAACAAAAATTAAATTTAAATTCAAATAAAATAGATCCTATTAGAGTAATTGGTATTGGTAATGTGTGTGCAAATCATATAATTGAAACTTGTGTTGTACAGCTAAATTCAATAAACAGTTCATACAATTTCACACTATCCTGTTATGTATTAGAAAATCTAACTAGTGAGATTCCTAAAGCTCCCATAGATTTAAGCAAAATTAATTTACCTAAAAACTTACCTTTGGCCGATCCTGTATTCTATCAGCCTGCTCGCATTGATCTCCTGATTGGCGCCGATGTCTTTTGGGAAATTTTAGGCAATGAAACAAAATCTATTACTACAGGCGGTCCTACATTAAGAAATTCAAAGTTTGGATGGTTAATTTCTGGTCCATTGCACCTTTTCCCTAAAGAAAAGGGATGGACAAACTGCAATCATATTCTTACACAAAATTCATCACAAAATAACATAAATGACACTCTTACAAAATTCTGGGAAATCGAGGAGGTTCCTAAAGGCCCCATTCTCAGTAACAATGAAAAATTATGCGAAAAACATTTCATACAAAATACAACTCGACTAGATACTGGTAGGTTTTGTGTTCGGTTGCCATTATTGGACACACCTGACTGTCTAGGAAATTCATATAATCAAGCCAAGAAAAGATTACTCAATTTGGAAAAGCGGTTCAAACGCAATCCATCACTAAAAGTACAATATACACAATTCATTGATGAGTATGCCGAGCTAGGTCATCTCTCCGAGTCTGAAATATCCAAACCTAACAATTCATATTTTTTATGCCATCATGCAGTATTTAAAGAAAATAGTGAATCTTCCCAAATCCGTGTAGTATTTGACGGTTCATCTTGTTCTTCTTCTGGTTATGCACTAAATGACATTTTGATGGTGGGTCCAAATATACAGGACTCTCTCTTTTCCATTTTAATTAGAAGCAGACAATATAAATTTATTCTATGCGGTGACATTGCAAAAATGTACCGCCAAGTGCAAGTACATAATGATGATCGTGATCTGCAACTAATACTATGGAGAGGAGATGAGTCTGAACCCATCAAAACATTGAGGTTAAATACTCTCACTTACGGTACCGCAAGTGCGAGCTATTTGAGTACCCGATGCCTCTGGCAGCTAGGAGAAGAGCAGGATGATGAACTTATTAAAACAATAATAAAAGGAGATTTTTTGTCGATGATTTAATCACTGGAAGTGATGATGAACAAAATTTGATATATATTAAAAACTCAATAGTCAATGCGTTAAAGAAAGGTTGTTTTGATTTGCGTAAATTTAAAAGTAATTCATCTGTAGTGTTAGAAAATGAAAGGCAATGTTCACAAGATCATTTAAGAATTAGTCAGTCATCAAATACTCTCGGACTTGGATGGGATCCTACAAATGATAATTTAAATTTTCCTATAAAAAATTTGGCATGCCCAGACAAAATAACTAAAAGAATAATTTTATCAAATTCATCTAAAGTATTTGATCCACTTGGTCTTTTAAGCCCTTGTGTTATTCAGCCAAAAATATTAATGCAGAAGTTGTGGATAGAAAAACTGGAATGGGATCAGTCTGTTCCTCAAAATATTGCAGAAGATTGGCTAAAGATCTCCAATAATTTAGCTTACCTTAAGAATTTCCAAGTACCAAGATTAGTTATCTGTAACAATCCCAAAGAAATAGAATTACATACCTTCAGCGACGCTTCCCAGTCAGCATATGGAGCTTGCATCTATGTCCGGTCTATAGATTCTGAAAATCAAGTTCATGTACATCTATTATGTTCAAAATCTAAAATATCACCAATAAAACCTACAACAATGCCGCGTTTGGAATTGTGCGCCGCCTTGCTTGCTGCCAGGCTCTGTGAAGCGGTTTTAGAGTCTTTGCGTTATAAACCTACTTGTATCTTTCACTGGTGCGATTCCAGTATAGTTCTTGCATGGATAAATACAGATGTTTCTAAATTAAAAACTTTTGTTGCAAACCGCATCATGGAAATCCATGAAAAAACGCAGGCTGGCTCGTGGCGCTATGTTCCTACTGCTTCAAATCCTGCTGATCTCATATCCAGGGGCGTCGATGCGAGCAGGCTGGTGTCTCTGGAAATGTGGTGGTCTGGCCCTGGTTTCTTATCTGAAAATAAATCAAAATGGCCTAAATTAAATAATAATGATAAAAAATTGTGCAAAAACTTACCCATGAACTTACCTGAAATAAAATCCAATTCATCCCTTGTAATTTCAGAATCTGTTATTCAATTTCAAAGATTTTCAAAATTTAATAGGCTTGTTAGATCTACAGCATATTTACTCAGATTTAAACATAATTTAAAAAATCCATGCAATAGAAGGTTAAATGATTTATCACTAGATGAATTAAATGAAGCATTTACACTTCTATGCATTATTGCTCAGAAACAGTCATTCCCAGTAGAATATGATCTATTATCAAAAAATAAATTGTTGAGCTCTCGGTCTAAACTTTGTCCCTATCTCCATTCATTGACAAAAATAATGCTTGATTAGAGTTGGTGGTAGGATTGATACTTCTACATATTCCTATGAAAAGAAACATCCAATTTTACTGCACTCAACGCACCACCTTACAAAATTATATTTTGATAAGGAACACTTACAAAACATGCATGCCGGTCCGCAGTTGCTTTTGGCTTTACCAGTTAGAGAAGCTGTGTGGCCTGTAGGTTGGTAGACTGTTAGCTAGGAAAACGGTTAATAAGTGTATTATTTGCAGACGTCTTGAGTGGCAAAACTCTTCATCCAAAAATGCGGAGAGCTGCCAGCTCAGGAAGCAGTGACTCCTGATTTTCCATATCTGTCGGTTGGAATAGACTTTGCTGGTCCATTTAATATACTAAACCGTGTAGGTCGTGGTAGTAAACTAATTAAATGCTACCTATGTTTATTTGTATGCTTAAGGTATAAATGCATCCACCTTGAAGCAGTTAGCGATCTGTCAAAAGATGCTTTTTTAATGACTCTACGACGATTTATTGCTCGCCGAGGCAAGCCAGCGAAAAATATTCTGTGACAACGGTGGCAATTTCGTTGGCGGCTAATAGGGAGTTAACAGACTTTCTAAAAAATAGCAAAGATCCTTTAAATCATTTTGCCATTCAGGAGGGAATAAATTTCAAATTCTCCCCTCCGCGAGCTCCTCATTTCGGTGGCATCTTTGAAGCCGGTGTCAAATCCGCGAAATTCCACCTAAAGCGAAGTGCTGGGAAACAGGTGATCACCTAACTTTATGAAGAAATTTTGACCTTATTTGCTCAAGTTGAAGCCATCTTGAACAGCCGTCCTCTATATCCACTGTCTTCTTCGCCGGATGATCTTCACTGTCTCACTCCTGGCCACTTTATAATTGGCAGGCCTTTGACTGCGCTGCCCTCACCTAACTTGCAATGTATCAAGGAATGTGCAGAAGAGCAACTACGCTCTGCTGCCAGAAAATGTGCGCAGAGCGAATCCGGACAAACGAAGCGGCGGGAAGAATTCTGTACCGGAACTTTACCGAGGAAAAAAATGCCACCGGTAAAATTAAAGTACCAAGAGGAAAAAATCTCCACGCGACACCACGCTTGTCCGACTAGAATCTAACTTAAGCTATACGCAGTCTGCTGCCTGGCCGACCACCGTACCACAAGAAGGGAGCTACAGGGCCCGTATATGATAATCTTCAACCTATAAATTAATTACAATTGAACACTTACCAAATTAAATCTTCTTTTTCTCTTCGGATCCAAACTTATGATCTGTGTCTTCAGGGAAGGGGAAATGTCTAATCACCCTACCTAACCCTTGAAGGATCCCCTCAATTCCCCAGGACAAATAAATAGATTTCTTCCCGTAGTCCACTCGGGAACACTCGGGAACGGCCGAATGGACGAACAAACAGCCAGCCACGCTTCACTCTCACAAGAAAAATTGTCCACCATGACGGGTACACAAACACAAAGTTCAATAGTTATTTAACAAACAGGAAATTCACAAACACAACTCAAGCTAATTAGCAATCAAAGAACGCCCGGGCCTCTCGCGTATTAAAAATCAAACCGATATCGCATAGCGACTCAATGCAATGGCGACCGTCCGCGAGCCATTCGCGCTAGCAGTGTGAGAACCCCGAACGCCCTCTCTGGCGCAGCACAATGCGAAACGCCTGCGTTTAGTTTTACCCAATATATTACAAACATCCCCCGTCCCGGTCTGAGAAGCACAGACCGCTAGCTCTTACTCTACGGGAAGGCGGGCGAGAGAGGTCACACACTCTCCTTAAAATCGAACCGTCGACCAACACCTCAGCCACACGCGGAGTGCCATCTCCGCCAAGAATCAAACGTAATATGCGAGCTCGTCGCCAAAGCAATGAGGGCAAATTTGCCTCTTTTAACAATACTAAATCACCCTCCCTGGGAGGCTCAGTCCTGTCTGTCCACTTCACTCTTTGCTGCAGCAAATGCAAATATTCAAGCGACCAGCGACGCCATAAAGTCCTGGCTCATTTGCTGCAACATTTGAAAACGCGACAACCGATATACGCGTTCATCCTTCCACGGGTATTCGGGCAGGGCATTCAACGGCCCTCCCACCAAAAAATGACCAGGGGTGAGAGCTTCCAAGTCATTTGGATCTGGAGATAGCGGACAGAGAGGACGAGAGTTGAGGACCGCCTCAACTTTACAAAACACTGTGGCCAGCTCTTCAAAAGTTAGAGCCGTTTCTCCGATAATGCGGCGGAGGTGGGTCTTTGCGGATTTCACAGCCGCTTCAAAAATCCAATGGGGGCAACTTGGGGGACTAAATTTCCAGGTTATTCCCCTTTGGGCAGCAATTTGACTTAAACTAGTACAATTTTTATCAATAAACACAGAAACATCCTTAAGATAATTTACAGTTCCCTTATAGTTTGTGCCATTATCAGACCTAATAAGGAAGGTAGACCTCGACGCGAAACAAAGCGATCCAACGCGGCGACGAAGGCCTCCGTAGTCAGAGCCGATACCACCTCCAAATGGACAGCCTTGGTGGCCAAACAAACAAATACACACAAATAGCCCTTCACAATACGGGCATTACGAAAGGGAGAAGCCTTGATCGAAAAAGGGACCGGCAAAATCGGTTCCAACGCCGTCAAACGGTCTCGAAGGTCGGATTCGATCAGCGGGCAAATCACCCATCTGTGGTTGCATCGTGGATGCCTTCAACCTATAACATGCAATACATCGAAACAGGACACTACGGATTGCTCTTCGGGCTGACAAAATCCAAAACTCGCGTTGCAAAATAGCCAACAAAGCATTGCACCCAGCATGGGCGTTACGAATGTGTCGATCAGACACCAAAAGCTGCACCAAGGGTCCGCCCTTGGGCAACAACAGAGGATGGCGAGTCTCATATGGAAGATCCGCCTTCCGGAGCCTGCCTCCAACCCGAAGAAGCCCATCCGAGTCGATGTACGGGTTCAAACGAGCGACCGCGCCCTTCAACTTAGCGCGTCCGTCGCGCAAGATACGAAGCTCTGACTCAAACCGTCCGGTCTGCACGACACGGACCCAATGCAACAATGCGCTCCGGCGCTCTTCTGCACCTGCAATCGGCTCCAACCGCTTTGCCTGTGGGTTTCTACAATTATGTATGAAACGCTTAATCCAACTGGTAACACCCAGAAGCTTATCCAAGCTGCTATACCGAGCAAGTAGCCAATCCGGCTCCGACGTCGTCTCAGCGACTACAGCATGTACACGGAGCCCAGTCAAACTCAAAGAAGTAACATCTGTCTGACAGACAGGCCAAGAAGTTTCTGATCCCATCAGCCACTCTGGACCCCACCAGAGCGGGTGTGACACCAATTCTGGTGCCGTACAACCTCGGGAAGCACAGTCCGCTGGGTTAAGCTCTCCCGGCACATGTCTCCATGTTATATCAATTCCGATATTCTGGATTTGGGAAACCCGATTTCCCACAAAAACCTCCAAGGTATGTGGGGCCGCGCGCAACCATGCAAGCGCGACCTGGCTATCCGACCAGGCGAAGATGTCCCGTATCTCGACCGTGGCCGCCAGCTCACTGGCAACGTGATGCAACAATTTAGAGAGAAGGTGAGCTCCACTCAACTCAAGCTTGGGAATAGTCAGCCTAGTCCTGATGGGGGCGACCTTGCTCTTCCCTAACAAAAGCGAGACATTGACCCGGCCATCGGCGTCAACTGTCCGCATATAGACTGACGCGGCGTAGCCTCGCTCCGACGCGTCACAAAAGCCATGCAGGCTGGCTCGATATTTCCCGGGGGCAATATTCGACGAGGCAAGGCAATCCGATTGACTTCCTTAATCGATGAAAACAACTCGAGCCAATCATCCAATGGAGGACCAAACAGCGGCTCGTCCCACGAGACGCCCAAAGTCCAAAGTCTCTGAAGAAGACACTTCGCAGAGAATATCACTGGACTGATCCAACCGCTTGGATCAAACATACGGGCTATTACGGACAACACCGTTCTCTTAGTCCAGACCTTTGGTATTTCCAAGTCCACTTGGAATGTAAAAATATCGGTTAGCGGCTGGTACTGCATGCCCAGCACCGCTATCCTGTTGGGATCATCCACATCCTCAAACAGGTGAGGGTTCTGTTGGTGATCCTCCGGGATCCCTTCTAGAACTTTAGGCTCATTGGACAACCACTTACGTAGCTCGTAGCCACCTGTCTTCAATATTTCAATCAATTCATCCCGCAGTAGGAGGGCCTCCTCAATACTTTGGGCTCCGGTGCACACGTCATCAACATACAAGTCACGTGACAGCACGGAAGCCCCACGGGGAAAGCGGATCCGTTCCCGCTCTGCCAATTCAAGCAATGATCTGATGGCGATATAGGGACTAGATTTCAAACCATAGGTGTTTGTATTGAGTTCATACACCGTCACAGGATCCTCAGGGCGCTCACGCCAGAGTATCAACTGGAATCGCCTGTCCTCAGGATGTATGACTGTCTGGCGGAACATCATCCGGATGTCCGCGCCAAAAACCACTTGATGTCTTCTAAAGTTCAAGATGATGTCAATTATGTCCCTATGCAATTTGGGACCTGAATGCAAACATAGATTCAACGAAACTCCGTTCGAAGTGGGTGCGGACCCATCAAAGACAGTCCGCAACTTGCCCGTTGAGGCCTTCACCACCGCGTGGTGGGGCAAAAAATAATGCTCAGTTGAGCTCCAATCAACTCGAGCCGGAGACATGTGACCCAAATCCTCGTACTCGCGCATAAATTCAATATATTTATCGCGAAGTACGTGGTCACGCTGCATACGTCGCTCCATGGACAGCAGTCGTTTCTCCGCAAGCGCCCTACTTTGCCCTAGGCTAGGACGAGAGGCAACAAAGGGTAACCTAGTTACAAACCGACCGGAGGGCAACCTCTCCGTGGTCGATCGAAAAAGGGCTTCGCACTCAGCGTGTTCCGGATCCATCCTGGAACTCATAGGTGGCTCCTCCACCTCCCAAAACCTTTGCATGGTCTTGGCCAAGGACGCTGATGCGACGACCGGTGGCTCCTCCACGGTGCTATTATCAAACACAGGGCCCATCAGGGCGAAACCAAAAATCGTAGACACTGCCATCAGTGAAGACGAACCCAGAGCCTTCTGTGTACCCAACAAAATCCAACCCAATACGTCCGAGCCCAGGAGCAAGTCCACTGGGCCGGGATGAAAGACAAAGGGGTCGGCCAAATCCAGACCCGAAACCAAAGACAACACACCCGGCGGTATGTCTGTCGAGGGGTGCCAACCCGCAATGGTATCCATTACCATAGCCGAAGTCGTGATCCTCATTGTGGAGGACTTCAGCGAAGAAAAGGTGACAAGTGTCTGGCCCGTCAGACACTTCACTTGTATGCCACCAACTCCAAGAAGTGGCACAGGCGAGTCTTCCACGACTAAACCTAACTGGCGTGCCACTCGAGTGGTAACCAAACTGCTTTGAGCCCCTGAGTCCAACAGAGCTCTCAAATTAATGGCTTCCCCCTACGACCCCATACGCGGACCACCGCGGTAGGGAGCAGAACCGTCCGCGGCTCTGTCCCAGCAAGGGAGCAAGCTAGTTACGGGCTCCCCACTCTCTCCAAACCAGGGGCGCGCCACTGACCCGGATAATATGGCGGGCGAGTGCACATCCCCATCTGAGGGGGGCATAACCCGCGGCCCGGGCCACATACATATGGGTACGGCGGGTGGTACTCCAGCCGTGGGGGTACTCGTGCAGCGGCGGAGAAAACCGCTGCGGCTGCATGTGTTGGGTATTGGTAACCCGCGTGGAGTGGGGTGTCCCCACTCTCACGTCCGATCTAGGGCCCCCGCCCATGGGGGCCCTATCCGGGGCCTGGCCAGCTACATACTGGCCATGACCTTGGGGCGCGTGGTCCCGGTCCGCCAAGACCCGCGCAGGTACGCGACCCCCCTCCCGAGGGGGGGTGCGACGAGCGAAGCCGCGTCCTCCGTCCGGTGGTGGAGGGCTTCGCGCAGGAGCGCCCCCGCCCATAGGGGACCCCTGCCTCAACAACCGGGGGCCATCCCCGTTCCGGTTCATGCAGAGCATCACGTGGTGCAGCCCACGGCACGTACTGCATGGTATGGCACTGGGACAGTCACGTGCATGAGTGACCGCTTCTTCAAACAATAAAAGCAAAGTTCATGCCGCTTTTGCCATGCGGCGCCGATCTTGTACTGGCGGTCCTCGCCAGTCCCTGCACGACCTGCAGCAGGCTGGCCCATCCGACCACATTGCAGGCAGTCCGCGTCCCTCGCGACTGCTGCCGTGTGTGCAACCCGCGCACCAGCTCCACGCGGTGGCGGTTGCCGTACCTGTTGGGGCTTCCCTCGCCATGAGGGTTCCAAGGGCCTACGTTCAGGCGCTCTGGATGGCGCTGAGTCCGTCATGGTATTCTCAGCAGCCCGTGCCTCAAACTCCAAAAACTTCACCAAGTCAGTGAAGGTTGGTAGGGTGGTGCTATCCCGCTCCGCATTTTCGCGCTCAAACCGCGAGCGGATGTCATTGGGCAATTTGCCCAATACAATGTGCACCAACAAAAAAGACCATTGGTCCACCGGCAGCCCCAGTGTGCGGAGCGCGTTACAGGCCACTGTAACGTGGCGTGAGCAACTGCAGGCGCAACTGTGCCCTGTTTACCTTGGGCAGGGCCATCAACTGTGCGGCGTGCGCATCCGCTAACAAACGTAAGTTTTGGTAGCGGGAGTTCAATAACTCCCAAGCCGTATCGTACTGGTCGTCCTCCACCCGGAGGTGCTGGATGAGCGACCGCGCTTCATCCTTCAGAGTGGAGAGGAGGTAGGCCATCTTCTGGGCCTTCGACAAATCCTGTCGTGCTACGACCAGGGACTCAAAGCCATATTTTTATATGCTACCCACTCCTCCATCCTACCCCCAAAGTGGGACAGCTGAAGGGTGGGGAGCCGACCAGTAACCGCTGGTCCTTCCTGTCTACAACAGGTGTGCGAGGGGCTGGTCCGCCAGCCTGTCTCGCCCTTATTGCAGGTCACCGCCTCCGCGATATCATCGTGCAGACTCAGGATCTGGTCCCATGTCCGCCATGTGACCTGCGTAGGCCTCCGGGGTAAGATCGGCTTCGGTAAGCGCCGCCATGGCCGCTTCCGCGCTAATCAATCGTGAGTGGAGGTGATCCGCTCTCAGCAGTATGGCGCCCTCCCTGTCCTTCCGGGACAGGAGTCCTCCGGCCGTCACAAACCATCTCAATTCGTTGGCGAGTGTCGCCCTAGCATTGGAGGCCTTCGCCATCGCATCAAGTCACAAACAAAAAAATAACAAAAGGTAAATAAAAAACAACAAAATCAAGCAACTACACGAAGAACCGCGGTAGGTATGAGAATGGCACAAACCCGGAACGCACGGTACAAACCGCAAACAAATACAAAAAAAGGTTACAAATATTCTTATACAAACAAACTAAGAAAAATCTAATAATTTTTTACGAAACAATTAATTATTTTTTACAAACGAACAAATAGAGGGGTAGGATAAACTACGCTCTGCTACCAGAAAATGTGCACAGCAACTACGCTCTGCTGCCAGAAAATGTGGCAGAGAGAATCCGGACAAACGAAGCGGCGGAAGAATCCTGTACCGGAACTTCACCGGGGAAAAAAACCTACCGGTAAAAATAAGTACCGGGAAGAAAATCTCCACGCGGCACCACGTTTGCCCGACTAAAACCTAAATAACTTAACGCAGTCTGGCTACTCACCGTAGCTTATGAAGGGGAGCTACAGGGCTACAGCTATATGATAACCTAACCTATAAATTAATTACATACCTTAAAAAACACTTACCAAGCTAAATCTTCTTTCTTCTTCCGGATCCAAATCCTTGAGTATCTTCGGGAAGGGGGAATTCCTAATCACCCTACCTAACCCTTGAGATCTCAATTCCCCAGGACAAATAAATAGATTTCTTCCCGAAATCGGCTCGGCAACAGGTAGATGTGAGCGAGCAGCCACGCGTCACATCCCACAGGAGAAAGTCACAATGACGGGTACACAAACACAAAGTTCAATAGTTATTTAACAAACAGGAAATTCACAAACACAACTCAAGCTAATTAGCAATCAAAGAACGCGGGACCTCTCGCGTATTAAAAATCAAACCGATATCGCATAGGACAATGCAATGGCGACCGTCCGCGAGCCATTCGCACGAGCAGTGTGAAAACCCCGAACGCCCTCTGGCGGCAGCAATGCGAAACGCATCTGCGTTTAGTTTTACCCAATATATTACATAAAACAATCTCAATAATTGAGACACTATCCAAACACGTGCAGGGTTTCAGAATGCGACATTTTCACCGCCGAGCGATCGGTAGAAATACACAAGTAGATTTAAAAACCAAGAGGTGTATGCTCGGGATTCGAACTCTGCTACATTAGGGTTCTAATCCGAACCCTCTAGATGTACCTCTGGGATTTTTTCGTAATTCCCATCTGCCATCTTTCGCTCGGCGGTGAGGGAAAACATCGTGAGGAAACCTGCACGTTTCGGATAGTTTTTTCATTTATTGAGATGAATGTGTAAACATGCATCCAGTTGGTCTGGTTCCCCTGTTTAAGGGTTGCGAAGGTCAGACGGCAATTACTTCATTATAATTACCAGACTTCCCAAATCGTGGATTCATTTAAGAGAAGTGCGTACTCTGCGGCCTCCAAATCAACGGCTAGATAGAATAGCGTTAACGCCCCACTACTTGGGACGGACTCCGTTGACTAGAGAGAAATGCGGTCCATCGACAAATAGTGATATGATTTGAGATGAGCAAGCTTCCAGCTTACGGCGTCCCCGCTGGCCTCTGTAGCTAGATAGATAGCTGACCTTCCTGAGTGAACGATCGATAAAAGTGGTCATTGATGGCTCGCTCGTCTGATCCAATGGCTATTGTCACCGGTGTTCCTTTCAGAGTCTGTCCTCTTTGCAACACTTCATCCTGCTGCACATCAATGACCTCCTTACATCCGGTATTGTTGGGTACATGCAGATGCAATGCAGGGATTGACGGGGATCAGCTAAAACTAGACAGAAAGGCCATGGTTAAGCGAACTGACCAGACGCTCAGAATACGTAATATTTCAGTGGGGACAAAGTAATCTGGTCACTTTTAACGTTTCCAAGACACGGGCGTGTCTATTACCGCAAAAAAGGAGCCATTCTCCATCCTGGCTCCTACTGTTCGGAGGTACATCGGTTCCCATAGACGACAAGCTTGAACTCCTTGGCATGGAGTTGGACTAAAATCCTCAACTTTCGGCACCAGCATCGTGAATCCAAAGCACAATCAGCGGCCAAAAAGCTGGGCATTCTCAATAGGGTTAAGCGGTAGATTCTCACACCTGGACAGCTTCTTACTCTTTACAAAGCTCAAGTCCGATCTTGCATGGAGTACTGCAGTCACCTTTGGGACGGCTCGGCGAAGTACCAACTGGCCACTTTGGATTCGGTGGAAGGCATAGCCAAGAGAATAATCGGCGATGAAAAACTAACGAACGCTATACATCCACAGCCTATCTCTCATCGTCGAAAAGTTGCTTGTTTGTCGGTATTCTATCGAGTGTACTTCGGGGAGTGTACTCATGAGTTGCATGAGCTCATACCGCCAGGACAACCAGACGCACTGCGGGCTATCATCCCTTCCTGGGTTACATTCCACCAAGCGCTTTTCGTCATCATTCCTAAAGCGCACAGCGAAGCATTGAAACTCCCTGCCAGCGTCTGCGTTCTTCGAGCACGTACAACCTGACTCTCCTTCAAAACCAGAGTGAATAAATAGGCTGCTTCTGGGTAAGCTCGCGTTACACCGTAGCCCTCATCTCTCGTTCTCGGGCAAGATTGTGGTCAAGCAAACCCATCTTTAATAAAAAAATAAAAAATAAAAAATAATAAAGATTTCGAAATCTCGGAATGTACAGGTGCAAATTTCGGAAATTACGTGGCATGCAAATATAGTCCGAAATTTCGAAATTATGGAAGTTTCGAAATTTCGAAATGCATGCCCTAGTGGGGAGTTATGGGGGCGAAATATAAAAACTTTATTATGGCCTGTAACAATAATATGTTCCAGATATTACACGGCGCTAATGATGAGATAGAAGAGGAGAGACAGGGGTGAACTCGGGCTGGCTTGATAGCCGCACGCAAACGCCAATTGCTCGAGGTGAACGGACTGTAGGCGGTGGTGAAACCCTGTCTGGTCCGTTCACTGGAGGCTAATAGGTATACCCAGATGCGAGCGATGGCTGACGCGACTGAGCCGTGTGGCCTCCCCTGATCTTGGCCCTCCAGGCCATGGCTTACAAGCCTGCCAGGAGCGGACTGGTGATGGAGGGGACCCTCGTGAGGACGCGGTGGCTGGAAGTAGCACTGGGTCGGAATGGCGCACGAAGCGGGGCAAGAGGCTTTGCGGGTCCGTCAAGCGTCGCATGCGCAAGCTTAGAAGGGAGGAGGCTGTGGAGGCGTCTGCGGCCAAGAGGGACCGGGAGGTCAGGCGACGAGGTCGCCGAGGCGGCGGCTGGAGCTAAGAAGGCGAGGCTGCTGACACAGCTGCTCTTTACAGTACGGCTGCAGCTGCCATTCGGATGGCAATCGTCCCTGAAGGCTTCCCGGCCAAGCAGTTTACGGTGCAACGGGTGGACGGCCTTTGCCCCTCGATTGTTCAAAAAGATGGATGGCTGACCTGGACTATGTTCCGATGGTCGACCTCAAGGGTGTCGTCGCTGGAGCCATGCACCTCTCCTGCTATGCAGAGACGGATGTCGAGTGGATCTGCAACGCCATAAGAGGTGAGAAATTTGAGGGTATGGATGTCAAGTTACTCCACGCAAAGGATCTGCCCAAGCCCGTCAAGATGGCCTGGAAGACGAAGAACATTGCCTCTAACGGAGAGCTCAATGGTACTTCGGTACCTCCAAAGGATCCATCCATCTCTGAAGACGGATGAATGGAAGGGTCGTGGACACATTGGTGGAGAGGGAGCACGTCAGGCGTGTGTTGTGCTCGTCGACCAAGTCTCCGCGGGACTACATTAAGGCTCGTGGGTACAGACATGTCGGTACTTCAAGAACTGCCTGAGCACCGACATCTTCAAGGTCCTTTGACGATGCCGTTGCTCCGGCGGGAGGGTGAGGCTAACTGCGTCCACGGGTCGGGGATGGCGAAGATTCGCGGGGACGGGACGGAGAGCGGAATCGCGCCCAAGCCACTGCCGCCACAGACGCGACCACTGGCTCTGGGGCCGGCAGGAACGCTGGAGGCTGGACGGCCACTGCGGGCTGAGCCGACTCCGTCAGTGGCTGCGCCTGGAGGTAGAGGAGCGGCGGGCTTCTCCCGGCCACTGGACCTGCGCAGGCAGCACGCCGCAGGGCGGTCGCGCACACCGTCACCTGGCCTGGTGACCACTGGACCACCGGCGAGGCCCCTGATGTCGGTCTCGCCACTTGTGGATGCGGCCGAGCAGCTGGCGCTGTCGCCGGCCACGTCCGGGCCCGTGGACTCAGGCCTGCTGGCATCATCGCCGCGGGACGTGGAAGAGGAGGAGTTCTTGGACTCCGAAAAGGAACCGTCGGTACGCCGACACCACTAGGGCCTCAATATGGGGTTTTTAAGGTGCGTACAAATAAATTTACACCACTGTAAGGCAGCCGTGGCCATAATAGCACGAGAGTTACGGCTGAATAAGTCTGATATTGCTCTTATTCAAGAACCTTCTCTATATAATGGCCAAATTAAAGGCTTTGGTAGTCTGAATAGTCGAATCTTCACTTACTGCACTACTAATGATGCGAGAACATGCATTTATATCAGGGATGGTATAAATGCAATGGTACTCAATTCCTTATGCCACAGGGACCTGATGGCAGTCAAGGTCCAGTTAGGGGCAGAGCAGTAGTGGTCATGGCCGCAGCCTACCTGCCTTACGAAAGGAAGGATCCAGTTTCACCGGAGCTGTTGGCACTTGTGCAGCACACGACGGAGAAGAAGTTGGACCTCGTGATTGGGTGTGACGCCAATGCCCACAATCTCTTGTGGGGCAGCAACGCGGACATCAATGAGAGAGGAGAGAAGTTGGCTGAGTATCTGGTGAGTTCTCCCTTGCTGATTCTCAATAAAGGTAATAAACCTACCTTCTTCAATTCCGCGAGAAGAGAGGTCATCGATATTACATTGGCCTGTAAAAAGGCATATGGTAAGGTAGATAATTGGCATGTGTCACGAGATCTCGTTATCGGATCACAACTACATATGCTTTAGGTACAGATGTGGTAACTTAAAATCAGACACTGTTCCGAAAAGGAACCCCAGACACACAGACTGGGTAACCTACAGAGAAGTGCTCAAAGCAGAGCTAGGAGCTCCGGAATCCAAGTTGAACTCCATTATCGACCTAGAGCTGGAAGCAGACCGTATAGCAGGATTACATAAAACAGGCATGGATATCAAGCCGTCCTAAGCGAAAACCTCGGAACCAAAAGGAACCTCTGGTGGACGCCAGAAGTGGCAAGAATGCGACAGGAAAGTCAAGTGAAGTTTCTTCAACGAAGCTAAAGCTAAGAAGGACTTCCAGCGAGTACCATAAGGCCCTCACCGAATAACGGGAAAACGGTTCGCAGGGCAAGGTGGACAGGATGGAAACGACAATGCGACTCCATCGGTTCATTACCTGAAGGAATGAGATTAGCTAAAGCTGTATCCGTCACCAAGGCTAACCCGTTGTCAACTGTCAAGGACAACAGTGGCGTGCAAACAGAAACCGGCAAGGAGACACTAAAGGTGATGTATGAAACTCACTCCCCCCAGGTTGTATAGAGACAACAGTCGATCAACAAGATCTTAACTGCCTGAAGTCCTGGGAGGCTAGAACCTTCAAACGGGACTGGGAAGAGGCGAAGAAAGTGGTGGATGACCGTAAACTGGGATGGGCAGTAGGAACGTTGCAACCCTTCAAGGCACCTGGGCCCAGACGGCATCTACCCTATATTCTTAAACAAGGAATTTCCATACTCGGTCCACATCTATGTAGACTATTCAGGGCTCAGCACAGCATTTGGGCATATACCCAGAGCATGGAATTTAGTTAAAGTTACGTTTATTCCAAAACCAGGAAAAGCGACATACGAAGAGGCCAAGTCATACAGAGGCCAATAAGTCTTCAGTCATTCTTGCTAAAGACACTGGAGAAGATGGTGGATAGATATATAAGAGACGGTCCGCTTAAGAGGTATCCACTTCATAAAAATGCAATGTGCCTATCAGCCTGGCAAATCCACGGAGACTGCTCTTCATTATGTGGTAAGTCAGGCTGAAAAGGCGCTTGAGAATAAGGAAGTATGTCTGGGTGCCTTTCTGGATGTTGAAGGAGCATTTGACCGGACTACTTTTAACTCGATCTGCAAGGCAGCAATGGAACACGGCATTCCAAACACACTCTGCAGATGGATGGAGAATATGCTCAAAGGCAGAATAATAATATCTGAGCACATGGGAGAAAAGCTGTCAGCAATAACAACCAAAGGGTGCCCACAGGGAGGGGTACTTTCGCCGACCCTGTGGAGTCTAGCTATAGACTCCCTGATAGCATCTCTGAACAGAGGTCCTGACCATAGCAGTCGGATATGCGGATGATATTGTCATCCTGGTTAATGGGAAAGTTCCTGATACGGTAAAAGGGATAATGAATAAGGCCCTGCGGGAGGTTCAAGAGTGGTGCACCGCGAACCACCTGAATATAAACCCGAGTAAAACCATCATTGTTCCTTTTACAAGACTTCGCAAACTCAAAGGACTTGAGAACCTTAAGATGAACGGCACAGAGCTACAATTGTCCAAGGAGGTAAAATATCTTGGGAGTCACACTAGATAAAGAACTGACTTGGAATGCTCATGTTAATAATATATCAACGGGCGCCATAAGGGTATTTGCAGGTGCCGAAACACTCATGGCAAAACATGGGGCCCCAAACCGTACATTGTACGTTGGCTGTATGAAATGATGATTAGACCAATACTGACCTAGTGGAGCACTAGTATGGTGGCCGAGCATCGAACAGGTGACGTGTAAGGGATGCCCTTAGGAAACTGCAACGAATAGCCTGTTGTGCAATCTTCCGGGGCGTTTTCCACGACACCGACAGCGGCCTTGGAAGTAATACTTTGACTGCCACCGCTACACCTGCATATCAAAGGCGAAGCCTGCAAAGCCCTTTACAGACTATCTGTATCTAAATTGTGGAACAGGCATGCGCCAAGGACTAGACATCTACTACTGGAGGTACCACAGAATTTCGAAAGGATGTTACACATGGGCAGTGATAAGATTCTCCCTAAGTATAACTTCAAAAGACATTATAAGACATATATCCCAACAAGGGATGAATGGAAAGGAGAATTTAAACCTCAAGAGAAAGACTGCCTAATCTGGTACACGGATGGATCCAAAACCAACCAAGGAACAGGAGCAGGTATCTTTTCGACAGACAGACAACTGTATCAGAGCATGGGACAATTCTCGACCGTCTTTCAGGCGGAGGTGTATGCAATCACTGTCTGTGCTAAATTGAATCTAGAGGAAGGACAAGAAAATCGCACGATTTACATCCTTAGCGACAGCCAATCTGCACTCGCTGCCCTCGACTCCAGTAGGGTTGGCTCTGGACTGGTCTATGACTGCATAAGGTCCCTAAATAATCTAGGCAGGCACAACAGACTTAGGCTGGTTTGGGTGCCGGGTCATATTGGGGTTGAGGGGAACGAGAATGCAGATGAGTTGGCAAGGAAGGGTTCAAGTGAGACTTTAATAGGACCTGAACCCTTTGTTGGGCTGTCATATGGGATGGTAACCACGGCAATTAATGCATATGTCAAAGACAGACAATAGGTCCGAATGGAATGCACAGGATGGACTTACACACTCAAAGGCAATGCTTGGTGAAGGCAACACCAGGTGGCTCAAAGAGATCTGCAAGTATAACAGAATACAGACAAGAATTCCTAGCTGGGGCCTTGACTGGACACTTTGAAAACTGCAGTCACCTCTGCATAAATTAAAACTTGTCAACAGCCCTCTGTGCAGGGCCTGTGCAGAAGCAGAGGAGTCCATGAAACACATTTTGTGTTATTGTGACTCGTTGGCAAACAAGCGACTGGACCTCCTAGGATCAGCATATCCGGCCCTGGGAGGACTATAGGCACTTCGCAACAGGTGATATTCTGAAGGTAATGCAGTCCTTCTTCTTCAGAATTCCCGATGCGGGTGAGTAAGGCATTGGGGTAAGTACAAAAAAACCCAAGGTTTGAAGTACTTCCGGACCTCGGACCTCGCGTGTTAAGATAAGATAAGATACTGACTTCAAGATTTGTTCTGTAATATTTTTGTGAAATAAATGAACGTAACATTTGTAACACAACCTCTCTTTTTCGTTTAGTTTATTAGTAATATATTTTTTATTCCATGAAAAGTTTAGATAATTACACTTATAACTTTACATAAAACTTTGAAAGTAATTATTGTTTATCATGCCATTTTAAGAACCTCATAATTTACAAATTTTGTTCGTTGTTTTTATACTTTGCTATTTTTGTATAAGTATCTATGGTTGAATACAAAAAATAATATTTTCT
>JAEMBS010000061.1:15442-103000 GCA_018467065.1 Ephestia elutella | reverse complement strand
CATCTTGGATCTCAAAATAAATGTTATTTTTGTCATCAGCGCACCGAAATACCTATATAACCATACCCATATTGTAAACGTGAAAAAAGGTTGTCCGCCATCTTGGATCTCAAAATAAATGTTATTTTTGTCATCAGCGCACCGAAATACCTATATAACCATACCCATATTGTAAACGTGAAAAAAAGTTGTCCGCCATCTTGGATCTCAAAATAAATGTTATTTTTGTCATCAGCGCACCGAAATACCTATATAACCATACCCATATTGTAAACTTGAAAAAAAGTTGTCCGCCATCTTGGATCTCAAAATAAATGTTATTTTTGTCATCAGCGCACCGAAATACCTATATAACCATACCCATATTGTAAACGTGAAAAAAAAGTTGTCCGCCATCTTGGATCTCAAAATAAATGTTATTTTTGTCATCAGCGCACCGAAATACCTATATAACCATACCCATATTGTAAACTTGAAAAAAAAAATTGTCCGCCATCTTGGATCTCAAAATAAATGTTAGTTTTGTCATCAGCGCACCAAAATACCTATATAACCATACCCATATTGTAAACGTTAAAAAAGTTGTCCGCCATCTTGGATCTCAAAATAAATGTTATTTTTGTCATCAGCGCACCGAAATACCTAATAACCATACCCATATTGTAAACGTGAAAAAAAAGTTGTCCGCCATTTTGGATTCCAAAATAAATGTTATTTTCGTAATCAGCGCACTGAAATACTTTAAAACGATACCCATATTGCAAAATTAAAAAAAAGTTGTCCGCCATCTTGGATCCAAAAATACTATTTTTGTAAACCTCATCCCGAAAAATTGGCCTTCATGGGATGCCAGGCAGATGTTTAACATCTTAGCATCCTGGCACGACGGTCATGCTATTTTCTGTCGCGGCATTCGTGTCCATTTTACTGCCAAGTCGCGCCAAGTATGTTTTACATAAGAAAATAGTCGTAATTTTATTTTTAGTATTTATTACCGTAAAGCAAGATAAAAAAATTATATAGGTACCAACAAATCCTTTGCCGGATCCCTGTCACTTATTACTTCGGGTTGGCGGCAATCTCACGTCGATGTGTGCGTGTGACTTGCACACAGCCAGCTGCGGTCTATCAAATACCTAAACTCGGTCGGGCGCGCGGACGTGATACACTCTTAACTAACGAACTTCACAATTATTTTGTGCCCTCAGTTCTTTGCGTACTAATAATAATATCATTGCAATCGGAACGTTTATTCCTTCGGTGTCATTATTTGACGTTGTCAAAATGACATTATTTTCTTTGTTTACAATTCATGAGGCCAACAATACGCTGTTGTTTTCAATAATTAAATTTACCAAATAACTAGTAATATGCAACAAATCTACAGTTTACAGACTCAGTTCAAAATCTCCTGAAGATGACAAGGTTAGTTCAACTTCTCTCTTTTTATCATGTAAATATTTGAGAAGAAATAACACGTTCGTATTTGAACTGTTACAGTTCCATATAAATATGTATAGGAAAACCAACACAAATGAAACTGATGCCAATGTGTACCTAAATTATCTGCTATTTCATTAAAATCCTACCTATTTCTTTCATAAATCCGTGGATTTAATTTAAAAAAATAACAATTTGTAAAAATATTTGGGTTGAATATAAAAATGTATGGGACCTACCAACACAAATGAGACTGATGCCAATGTGTTCCTAAAGTATCTGCCATTTCATTGAAATCTTATTTCTTTCATAAGTCCGTGGGGTTAATTAAAAAAATAACAATTTGTAAAAATATTTGGGTTCCATGTAAAAATGTATGGGATCTACCAACACAAATGGGACTAATGCCAAAGTGTTCCTAAAACGTCTATTATTTCATCAAAATACGTGTTTTTTTTATAAATCAGTGGGGTTAATTAAAAAAATAATAATTTGTAAAAATATTTGGGTTCCATATAAAAATGTATAGGATCTACCAACACAAATGAAATTGATGCCAATGTGTACCTAAAGTATCTGCTATTTCATTAAAATCTTACCTATTTCTTTCATAAATCCATGGATTTAATTTAAAAAATTACAATTTGTAAAAATATTTGGGTTCCATATAAAAATGTATGGGACCTACCAACACAAATTAAACTGATGTCAAAGTGTTCCTAAAACATCTACTCTAACATTAAAGTACATCTTGTTACATAAATCTGTGGGTTTGTATAAAAAAAAAATATAATAATTAATTAACGTTTATTTACAATAAAAAACCAGTAAGATAATTTAACTTTACGGTTATATTATTATTAGAGTACAAAATATGATTTGGTAACTATATCCTTACAAAATATTATATATAAATCCTTATTATATATAAAGAAATCCCTCGCACCGCCTGTCTGTCTGTTCGAGATAAACTCAAAAACTACTGAATAAATATTTATGCGATTTTTCTAACAATACGTAGGTACCTATCGTATATAGATTTTGCACAGTCAAAAATAAAATATAAAACATGTTATGAGTCACATCAATAAAATGTATAAGTACAAAAATATAATAGAAACCGAGATAATAATACGGCCCGGATACATGAGAATGCTGGACATAGTCCTCCCCTAGATGTATTTTTTTATTGGCCACCTATAAGAATAAGTAAACGCAAGACACCGCGGTACATAATTTAATAAATATGTATTTTTTCTTTTGTTTTTTTAATTAATAACATAGGACGGCAAAAAGGTCGATAATAAGTAAACGAAGCCACTGCTGTGGAATATCTAAAGATAAATCAGTAGATATTTTACAATTACTGGTCGATAATAAGTAAAATAAATATTTGTAAAACGTTCGATACCATAAAAACCCCATGCATTTGGGCAACGACCCCATTGTAAAAAATTATCAGCTTGCCAAGATATGTCGATTGACCTCTGCTTCATTTCTGTTGGTGGGTGGGGACGATTTCGCCCATTGTCCTTTAACACCACAAATGTGTGTGTAAGCAAAAAATGTTAATTTTTTAAAAATTTGTCCCTTGCTATGTTTTAAAATTGCACAGCCGAAATGCATTTGGTACAACGGCAACACATCATACCTACATTTAGAATATACTAACAACATCACATCTATACATGTTACTGGTAATTATTGCTGGAGATATGTTTGGAAAAGAATCTTTGCGTGTCAAACACTATGTTTGATCACAAAAAGATTCATATGTATGTGTACATGGGAGAGTAACGGAGAGAAGAGTATGATAGATTTGGTTATAGTAGATGAAAGATTAATGAAGTGTGGTAGATCCAAGATTGTACAGAGGAGTGGGGATAAACACAGACCATTACTTGGTCATTACAAAATTCAGAGGTCTCTTGAAAACTTGGCGTCACTACACAAAAGATCACCCCAATAAGTAGGAAAGGATAAAAGTTGAGAAGTTGGAAGATATTGGAGTGAAAGAAGAGTGTAAAGTTACTAGTAAAAAAGTTTGAAGGAATAGAGAACGAATTTGAGGTAGAAAACATTTGGAAAGTTATAAAGGAAGGAATAATTAGTGCTGCAACTGAATGTTGTGGCGTAGCAATTAGAAGGAAAGGCAATAGAATGAGAAATGTGTGGTGGGATGTTGAGGTTCAGAAACTGGTTAGTGCAAAGAAGAAAGCTTGGAAGGATCTTTTAGCTCTAAGATCTAAATTAAACAGGAAAACACACACACACACACACAACACAGTTTGATGTGAATGCAGCTAAATTAGAATACAAGAAGATAAATTTTGTTTGAAGTGAAAAATATTGTACAAAGAAAAAAAGATGAACAAAAGTATGATTTTGATGTAAGGTTGTTTAAAGACTTTAAAAGTAATATTAAATACTTTTGGAAATCTGTTAAGAGTGCGAGAGGGAAAGAAATGACGTCAGAGATAGATAAAATTAGAGATAAGAATGGAGATGTTTTGAAAGGTGAAAAGTTTGTTCTGAATGACTGGAAAGAATATTTTGAAGGCTTATTTGAAAAGGATGAAAATCGAGAAGATGGAAATGAGAATAAAATACAAGGTTGTGATGGCGGAGATTGTGTGGATGAAATTTTAATAGATGAAGTTGTGAATGGACTGAATGGAATGAAAATAGGTAAGTCTGCGGGATATGATAGGTTTACTGTGGAAATGCTAAAGGCTGGACAGGGCGTTGTGGTTGTGCAACTAAGTATGTCGACTTTTCAATTTATGCTGGGAAAAAGGTATTGTGCCAAGTGATTGGTGCAAAGCCGTCATAGTACCACTTTATAAGGGAAAAGGCTCACGGCAAGAATGTAAAAATTACCGAGGCATTAGCCTTATTAGCGTTGTCACCGATTTGTTTGTAATAAAGTTCAAATCCTAATCCTAACTAGGTATCCTAATCCTTACTAATATTATAAATGCGAAAGTGAGTTTGTTACCTCTTCACGCTTTATGTACTGAACCAATCTTCCTGAAATTTCGCATACACATAGAAGCACGAAGAAGGACATAGAGTACGAGAATTATGAGAAAGGCTTTTTGATAAACCATATTATGATTATTACCCTATAAGAAATGAAAGGAACCCTTTCTACGTCACCCAGTTGGTTGACTGGTAGAGAAAGCCCTAGGCTTTAAGACCGCCTTTAACTTTTTTGTAATAAAGTTAAAAAAGTAAATATAATAGTACATTACTGCCGCGGCCTATAATGAGTACTTTGCTGGTCGCGCTGATGATGGCCGAGAGCGCAGCGTAGCGCAGCTCCAGGCCGACACAGCGCGGTCAGCGTGCAGCACTTGATGGACGAGCTGAGATGTCGGCCGAGACCGTAGGTCGAGGCCTTTACAGCGAGGACAGCAAGGGCTGCAATGATGGCCAAGCTGGAAGGCCTAGAGCGTAGCTAGGCTAGCTCGAGGCAATCATAGCGTGACCAGCGAAGCAGTCATTGTGGGCCAAGGCTTGTATAGTGCTTTACTCAAAAATGCAAGTACCAAATCTAAATAAAACCAGCAAGTAATTTAAATAAAAATATAATAACTAACTAGAAATTTAATTAAAATGACAATTATGAAAAGTACAGTTACTAAAATTCAACACCGACTTTCCCGGATTGATGCACAAATTTTTCATATGCAAGCTTATATTTTTCCTTTGAGTTTCGCGGTATCCAATTTTCAACCACTAATTTAGCTTCATCTTTAATGTCTGGCGGTGTTAAACACATTGAATCGGAAGAACTTTCGCTTTGAGAGCTCATTTTTAGCCAAAAAGTCACTAAATAAAAACAAAATTTTCGCTGAACCGCGCTTTTGTTACTTCTTTGTTTTTTTTTTAAGCAATAGTAGTTGGAACTATACAGCCAAATATGGAATAAAATCTTTTTGTACCTATCTCTATGCTATCTCTATAAAATACAAACAGCTGTGTTTTAAATAAAATCTTTTTGCATTCGATTTTTTAAATGTTGAAACGTCAAAATAGCGGCCGGCAATTAGCCCGGGAAGTAGTGTCATCCAATGTATGGAACCTGCAAATTTTGGTATCGGAAGAATTTACTTGGCACAGGTGTTATATATATGAAGTTAAGCTAATTTAGCCCGGTAGCCTTCCACCCCCCCCTGGTGGGTAGGTAGGGGCATTCAAAAGGTACACGCCGCCGCGCTTTAGTAAAAAAATCATATCAGCTTCTATTTACCTACCACCTCGAGTTTGGTGTCATTTTCTAGTCAATCAGGCATGAGGAATTCATTTTTGAGACATTTAGTATATAGTTTGATAGAAAAAAAGGAAAATATTGACAAAAATATCAAAATCGGTTTGTTATTTTTTTATTCAACTGTCAATATTTTTGAAAATCCTGAATTTTGTGCAAATAAAAAAATACTATATTAAAGGATATTTATCTAGCTTTAAAAAAATATATACTTTAATATATAAAGTTATCATAGATGTTTCTGAAAAAAATCGGACATGGTACGCGGCGGTGCCTAGGAACTTTTACAGTAGTCTAGTTTCTCATCCTTTTGTTGACATATTAATTTGGTTTTATATGCAAAATATACAGAATATGTACTTTACTTAGTTATTGACTGTCTCTTATGGTCTGATGAATAAATAATAGTATTTTTAGGGTTCCAAAGTAAACATGGAACCCTTATAGTTTCGTCATGTCTGTCCGTTTGGCTGTCCGTCCGTCTGTCCGAGACTTAGCTCAGAGACTATTAATGCTATCAAGTTATAATTTGGTATAGATATACATATTAATTACGCGGATAGAAATGTAGAAAAAATCATGAAAAAAAAATTTTTTTAGGGCGGTTCCCCTACGGCTAAAGAGGGGATGATTTTTTTTTTATCTCGATTATACCATCGTGTGGGGTATCATTTGATAGGTTTTTCAAAAATATTATGAGTGTGTGAACATCATATTTTGATTTAGGGATCCGTTTGTGAAATATTTGACTTTAAAGTGCAAAATTTTGTTAAGAGTCAAGTGTCCCCCCTTTCGAATAGGAAAATAGTGGTCGGTGGATACGGGAAAAAGTCATGATACGTAGTAAAGATAATGAATTTAAAAGGAAAACTATCACTATTATGTAGGCTTTACACTTTAACTAGTAATAGATGATAAACTTACAAAATCGATTTTAGTATGAAAAATATTTGTAGGAACATATTTCATTGAATATGATGGTATGGTATATATACATTGTATTATAGTCATTAGTTAAATAAAGCTGGGAGTTAATTTGAGTTGATGTATCCACATTTGTACAGAGTAGGCAGGCAGGCACCTTCGGAACTCTACAATGGTGGTCCGATACGGACTTGACCAATTATTTTATTATATTACCGACATTTTCCACCACAGTGGCATAATTTGGTTCATTTTAATTGAATTTTGACAGCTGCACCTAACACCGCACCATGGCTTGCACCGAATCAGTTCACGACAAGCGGTAGCAGCAACTGGTGCAACAGTCCACTTTGGTTTCACTTTATTTAATTCCATTTCCCATCCCAAATCAGCAAGTGCGCTGTTCTCTAAAAAAGACTGACAGCTAGAGAATGTTCCGACGATGGAAGCTAGTTCTCGGCTGCTTCTCCTAAGCGCTGTTTACTAGGGTGTGCATGTAGAGTGTGCATTGTGGACTCCTACTTGTCAGAAAGGCACGTCGAGTACCCAGGGAAAGACGGATGGCGATGCTGGGAAATGTCATGTGGCGTTCCGCATCCCATGCCCTATGTTTTTATCGTCCTAGACATGCACCGCCAGAAAATGCGAGCATAGTGGTAGGTGGGGTCAATATCGCTATTGGTGGAACTATGAAGTACCTCGCCTGAATGAACCCTAGAACTATAAAGCCTAATCCTGGATGCCAAATGGAAGTTCTCCGATCATTTCAAGAATATGGCTCCGAAACTCTTGAAATCGGCATCTGCGTCGTCCAGGATACTGCCTAATAGGACCCAATACAACCGCGCGACGCCTCTATACTGGTGTCGTACGGTCAATGGCATTATATGGAGTCCCAATATGCGCAGATGACTTAAAAAGGAGAGCATAATGTTGTTGCGTAGACCCCAAAGGGCTATCTGTACAATACGAGGATATCGCACAGTTCCTGCAGACCCTGCTTGTATTCTTGTTGGGTCCTTGCCATGGGATCTAGAGACAAAAATTCTTTCTGGGGCTTTTTATGGCGTGAAGAAAATCGCGCCCCAGGTCACAATAAAGCATAAATATTCAGCGAGACTATAATGCCAAAGAAAGAAGAGGCAGAGCAACAACGAGAAGCCCTGTCGGCCGGGCCGGAGAAGAAGGGCCTATGCCCATCTTATGCCCCCTTGATAATGGCTTGCGATGGACCTTGTAATCGGTCCATCGTCCGCGTTTTTAAGAGGCTATTATTTAAGGCAGGCGGAGTAATTATACTCGATGCAGGGTGACATTTGAAGGTCACTGCCGTGGCTGGAGAGTGTGGAAGATTGGTGGTAACTCCACCGTTCCCACCTCTTCAGTATTGGTATGTAGAGGCACCGGGGTGTTTTTAGTGAGTCCCAGTCCCACATGCCGCTTCACTGCTCGGCTGTCGAGAAGTGAAGCGGTATGCGAAGGTATTTTCACATAGCATTTTCACCACATTGACAAAATTTTGCACTTTAAAGTCAAATATTTCACAAACGGATCCCTAAATCAAAATATGATGTTCACACACTCATAATATTTTTGAAAAACCTATCAAATGATACCCCACACGATGGTATAATCGAGATAAAAAAAATCATCCCCTCTTTAGCCGTAGGGGAACCGCCCTAAAAAATTTTTTTTTCATGATTTTATTCTACATTTCTATCCGCGTAATTAATATGTATATCTATACCAAATTACAACTTGATAGCATTAATAGTCTCTGTGCTAAGTCTCGGACAGACGGACGGACAGCCAAACGGACAGACATGACGAAACTATAAGGGTTCCATGTTTACTTCGGAACCCTAAAAATACTATTATTTATTCATCAGACCATAAGAGACAGTCAATAACTAAGTAAAATACATATTCTGTATATTTTGCATATAAAACCAAATTAATATGTCAACAAAAGGATGAGAAACTAGACTACTGTAAAAGTTCCTAGGCACCGCCGCGTACCATGTCCGATTTTTTCAGAAACATCTATGATAACTTTATATATTAAAGTATATATTTTTTTAAAGCTAGATAAATATCCTTTAATATAGTATTTTTTATTTGCACAAAATTCAGGATTTTCAAAAATATTGACAGTTGAATAAAAAAAATAACAAACCGATTTTGATATTTTCGTCAATATTTTCCTTTTTTTCTATTAAACTATATACTAAATGTCTCAAAAATGAATTCCTCATGCCTGATTTACTAGAAAATGACACCAAACTCGAGGTGGTAGGTAAATAGAAGCTGATATGATTTTTTAACTAAAGCGCGGCGGCGTGTACCTTTGAATGCCCCCCCTACCTACCCACCAGGGGTGGATGGCTACCGGGCTAAATTAGCTTAACTTCATGTATATAACACCTGTGCCAAGTGAATTCTTCCGATACCAAAATTTGCACGTCATGACACTACTTCCCGGGCTAAATGTTTTGCCGGCCTGTTAGAGCGGCCAGCAAAACTTTGTCGGCCACTATTTGAAAACAGAACGGCAAGGTCGACTTTGCTCTAACAAGGTTATCAAAATAATGACCACATTACATGCATTTTTGAGTAAAAACTGATCAACACAACTTTTGTGTCTTTAATTTTTTTTACTGTTATCTGTTTTTTCTAAGACCCTGAATATGAAAATTACTGGAATATTCCTAACAGCTTTACTTTATGAAATATTCAGTTGAACTACTTTAACTAAAAAATACAAGAAAATTAAGATGTACGTTTACATTTCTATTTTTAAAGATAAAAAAGATTTTCTTGCATTGACGACTTTAGATAGATCTGGTTTCAAACTCCAGCAGTAGTCTGCCATCATTATGTAGCTCCCACCTTCCCTGATAACAACGCTCTTCCATTGTCAGAATATCTCGATTAAATCTGTTACCCTGCTCTTTACTAAAATTGCCTAGATTGTGTGGAAATCAATCAGAATGCGAGTGCATGAAGTGGATTTTTATGCTCATATTACACACCAGCTCTTACAAGAAGGATAGCATGCTCAACAAGATCCACATGGTCGTGAGATTTCTTGTTACCTAGGAAATTTCATATTTAACCAAAATAAATGAGTTCTAATCTTTGGATCCGACTTCAGTCACTGATTTGACAAAGTAAGGTGACAAAATGACGAGTTACCACTGTTCTAGGGCCCATCAAAAACTTGAGTGTAAGAAAATTTAAACATTCGCCACTTTTGTCAAGCGCCATTAGATGTGTTGTGTTGTACCTCTCGTGATTTTAATTGAGGTCGTTGAGCAGAAGATATTTTAGGATATGATCAGTTATTCCGATTTCAGGGTTCATTTCGATTATTTTCACAAAGCAGAAGTAGCAGTCGTCGTTGTGGTTTCGTAGCTCTCGTCAAATCTTGGGTGTTACCTACGAACTTTAAAGGCATCTTTTTTTCACTGGACCATAACCGTAAAGTAGACACAATACACGTATTTTTGGGATGGCCATAGCTTCCTCTGATTACACACAGTTTAAAAGTAGGTATTGATGATACACAGTTCTGAGAAGGTTAGGTTAGGTTTTCGACATTGTTTAAATATATTTTCGCCACAAATATACCAAAAACACACAACTCTTATGTGATACCTATTTATTGATAATTGTAGTGATAACTACAGAATTATTTTGAACTTCTAACTGGTCAACTTTGCATGTCATATTTTAGGTGAAATAGTTGATATATTGGGATACTATTCCTGTGGCGTATTACCTGCATGATAGGCTCTCGACTCACCACAATAGCAGGCATTCAAATCCATTAGTCTCCAGACAAATTGAATGGGAAAGTGACACACCGGTACACAAATTTCATATGTTGTTTTTACAATACTTATTAAGAAAACAGGAGACCCGCACATCAAAACGTTCTTTGAGTCACGCCGAAACCATTGGTAGCAATAACTCGACGCGATTTTGTGTACTTACGGAATTATATTGAAAACTAAACATTCATAACAAAACATTCCACGATTAGATTAGACTGTCAACTGAGATCTACAGAGTTGGACGTCTGACATTGACAGCTGGTGACACACGTTCCGTCTTGGGTCCTGGCAAGCCTTTCTTATCATAAAGGGATAAGAAATCATGGTAGGATTGTTGTAGAATTTTAATTATTCTCCTTTAATATCGTCGACTTAGATTATTATAATATTCAACGAATAAATACCTTATTTAAACATTAGTTCTTTTAAAGAATATTTAAAAGTTGGTTTGATGTGCGTTCGAATTAAGCGAAACGGAGCGCGAAAAAATGGAATGTCAAATCGAGTCGAGTCGATTCGCTCTCTTCCTGGGTAGGCGCCACGACTAACATGGCTTGAGCAAAATCATTAAATTTTTGGGGTTTTTTCACTTTCGCCGCCCTCGGCTTCCCGTCATGGGACTATAGTTTAACCTTTAGCTTTAAAATCCGCGATACGCGCAAGGACACAGGGGATATTCGCCGCCACGAAGTTGTCAGGAACATGAGCTGTTGATATCCACGTGCCCGCCCGGCCGTATGAATTGGCGCTTCCTGGAGTGTCCTCCCATCACCAGAGGGTGCGGTTTCCCCGGACCGTGGACCGCATGCCACGGCGCAGGCCCCGTCGTCGGCGACCCCAAGGCGCAACACACGGATCCTAACCTTATTTCCAAAAGCCGCATCGCCGCCTCCGATCCGATGTCCCTGTAGTGGCTCAGCGCAAACCTCGGAAGGTCCAGCCAGCGTCTACTATCTCGCATACAACGGAGCGTCGCAGGAGCGCCGCGCCGCTTTGATGACGCGACCAGCACCAGTGCTCGAACCCAACGGATCATAACGGTGAACGGGACAACGTTATAAGTGCGCACAGACGTTTGTGTACGGACCTGGCCAGGTACCTTATATTTGGTTTATGTTAATTTTAACTTTTAATTGCGGCAAAGAATTATCAGATTTTGGTATTAGTGTAACATGTGCCCGCCCTCAGCGGCTAGTGTGTTTATGGAATAAAATGCTATATTCTATCCCAACCATATTGTATTAATGATATCACCCTGCCCATGACTCCCAGGACCTAAGGCTTACTAGACAAGAGGTCCTTGTACTTCAAAAGTACGAGGCTCTATCCTGAGCACTACATCCGGCTCTCTCTAAAGTAATTGTTCGTGTATAATCGCACTGCGCAGGGATATTGCCCGTCTTCGCTTCAAATAGTTGGGGACCCCTGCGCACGCCCAACACATACACTTTTATATTTTTTTTATTTTTTATACACGACAATGGCGCCCGAACTAATATATTTTTGAGCCTTTGAGTCCTGTGAGAGTGGCAGTTTTTTCTAAAAAATAGTTTTTAAATTTTTTAAACTCGCTCACTTGTTATTTTGAAATTTTGGTGATATCATTGACTGTAAAGTTATTATACTTTATTGTGTGTTAAGTTTATATGCGACAGGGTTGTAAGCATACATTTAATACAATTCATAGTAATTATTATAATATTACTAAATAATATTATAATTAATAATATAATAATTAATATTTTATTTGGGCTTCACTATGAATAAAAAGCATAGCGCTCAGCCATAATTCCTATTTAATCTCAATTTGAGAGCTAATTTATTTTTATTGACAGGGAGTAACCTGTATCTATTTAGAAATTTATCAATTATTATAACCTATTACATACCCTGACACATATAACCTCACATTTTTGTCAACATGTCGGACGGCGAAAGGGAAGAGCAATATCACGAAGTAAGTGGGGAGGCAAACAAACCACCTACCACTACTACTTCCTCATTTGTTAATACACGACCACGGGGAGGTGCAATTGACACCCACCCACCCGGCCCTTCCACACTTAAAGCGTTACAACCCACATTGTCTCAACTAGGAGCTCCCGGTTTAGTACGTCAAGCCAACTCAATGGGTAGGACTACCTATGTTACGGAGACTAGGGAAGATGACGAACGCGTTATTCACATATTAAAGGAGGACCATTTGAGGTCGTGGAATTTAAAATTTTCTGGTGACTCAGACGTCACAGATTTTTTTCTTAGAAGTGATGATTTTAGGCGTAGTCGAAACACTTCAGAACATAAAGTACTGAAATGTTTTCCTGACTTATTTAGTGGTAGCTATCTTTGAATAGCATTATTAATGTTGCCACCGGGCACACACCATTTTGTTAGCTAAAGGTCGGGAGATAATGACGGATGGCATGTTGCCGAAAAGAGGCGGCATTCCAAATTCGTTAATACCTTCAAATGACCAGTCGTTCAGCTCATTTCTTCTCCGCTAAACTAGCACCGCGCTTTGTGATGTAATGTTGTCAGGAAGCATTCGGATGTTGTTTACGACCTTCAGGAGATAGAAACCGGTAAAGTTGGAAAATATCATGTCAAGGACATAATAAAAGTCTCACAAGGTGTGTCCCCTAGCTAGCAACTTTCTTATCTTGAACTTTGTTATTTTGGATTGGTATAACCAATTAGAGGCTTCATTTTTCACATATGACATGACTCACATGTGAAATTTTTTTGTCAAGCGTTTTCATGAAAACCAATTTCTTTTGTAACTACACACTCTAAGCGCCAGAGTAAACATAAGGATATGGATTAATACTCCTTAATTTTTTGAGAAAAAAAGGAAAATAAGTTTTATTCCTTATACAATGTCAGCCCAATGGCTATACATTTTAAACTTCAATTTATGTGAGAACTCTCCATTAGTTTAAAGACTTTATTAGGTTTACAATTTAATTACTAACTAGTAAGTTATGTAGGAATGCTAGATTACTATTCTTTAATTAAATTTCAAATAGTTTTTCTTATTATACATAAGTAAGAACTATATTACTTCAGATAATTCTTTATTATTAGTATGCTACTTGCGATTATCTCATTAGAAATCCAAGTACGATTTTTTAATGAAGGGGAATTGCAGCGGTCTGGCCAGACGCTGTATTCCTGACACTCAACATAAATTGAGTTAGTTTTAGAACTCTAGAACATACATTTTAGTTTAATATATGAAATAGCATGAGTTAGTTTCATATATAGCTGATAGTTTTATATTTAGAAATATATTGCCGTAGGATAGGTGAATGTTTTGTCCGGTTACCCCGGCTGTTTCGGCTAAGTACGACTTAACCTCTTTGCCGAAAAGGAGGGTATTGTAGTGATAACTACAGAATTATTTTGAACTTCTAACTGGTCAACTTTGCATGTCATATTTTAGGTGAAATAGTTGATATATAGGGATACTATTCCTGTGGCGTATTACCTGCATGATAGGCTCTCGACTCACCACAATAGCAGGCATTCAAATCCATTAGTCTCCAGACAAATTGAATGGGAAAGTGACACACCGGTACACAAATTTCATATGTTGTTTTTACAATACTTATTAAGAAAACAGGGAGACCCGCACATCAAAACGTTCTTTGAGTCACGCCGAAACCATTGGTAGCAATAACTCGACGCGATTTTGTGTACTTACGGAATTATATTGAAAACTAAACATTCATAACAAAACATTCCACGATTAGATTAGACTGTCAACTGAGATCTACAGAGTTGGACGTCTGACATTGACAGCTGGTGACACACGTTCCGTCTTGGGTCCTGGCAAGCCTTTCTTATCATAAAGGGATAAGAAATCATGGTAGGATTGTTGTAGAATTTTAATTATTCTCCTTTAATATCGTCGACTTAGATTATTATAATATTCAACGAATAAATACCTTATTTAAACATTAGTTCTTTTAAAGAATATTTAAAAGTTGGTTTGATGTGCGTTCGAATTAAGCGAAACGGAGCGCGAAAAAATGGAATGTCAAATCGAGTCGAGTCGATTCGCTCTCTTCCTGGGTAGGCGCCACGACTAACATGGCTTGAGCAAAATCATTAAATTTTTGGGGTTTTTTTCACTTTCGCCGCCCTCGGCTTCCGTCATGGGACTATAGTTTAACCTTTAGCTTTAAAATCCGCGATACGCGCAAGGACACAGGGGATATTCGCCGCTACGAAGTTGTCAGGAACATGAGCTGTTGATATCCACGTGCCCGCCCGGCCGTATGAATTGGCGCTTCCTGGAGTGTCCTCCCATCACCAGAGGGTGCGGTTTCCCCGGACCGTGGACCGCATGCCACGGCGCAGGCCCCGTCGTCGGCGACCCCAAGGCGCAACACACGGATCCTAACCTTATTTCCAAAAGCCGCATCGCCGCCTCCGATCCGATGTCCCTGTAGTGGCTCAGCGCAAACCTCGGAAGGTCCAGCCAGCGTCTACTATCTCGCATACAACGGAGCGTCGCAGGAGCGCCGCGCCGCTTTGATGACGCGACCAGCACCAGTGCTCGAACCCAACGGATCATAACGGTGAACGGGACAACGTTATAAGTGCGCACAGACGTTTGTGTACGGACCTGGCCAGGTACCTTATATTTGGTTTATGTTAATTTTAACTTTTAATTGCGGCAAAGACTTATCAGATTTTGGTATTAGTGTAACATGTGCCCGCCCTCAGCGGCTAGTGTGTTTATGGAATAAAATGCTATATTCTATCCCAACCATATTGTATTAATGATATCACCCTGCCCATGACTCCCAGGACCTAAGGCTTACTAGACAAGAGGTCCTTGTACTTCAAAAGTACGAGGCTCTATCCTGAGCACTACATCCGGCTCTCTCTAAAGTAATTGTTCGTGTATAATCGCACTGCGCAGGGATATTGCCCGTCTTCGCTTCAAATAGTTGGGGACCCCTGCGCACACCGCCCTACAATACACTTTTTATTTTTTTTTTTTTTATACACGACATAATCTATATTTTATGACAGGTGTTTTACTGTCAACAGGGAGTTAAATTCCTTGGACCGGAGTATTGGATAAAAAAATAATATAACTTTATTTGCAAACTCTGTTTTATGTAATAATATTACATTATTTTTAACATTAATGAAGTCTAAATTTACAAATCATAAAAAAGGCTAATTAATTTATTCTTACATTATGCACTATCTATAAATGTTAGCATTTATTATACTTAAAACAACTATGTACGTAAATAACTAAATATGATAAAAATTGTGTAAAATATGTGGTTGAATTAGAAAAAAGATTAAGCCAGGTGATGTGTGTATAACATTTCAGCATAAACGCGGAACCAGGTACGTCTGAGTCCGACCGAAACAGGATTTTTAGTTTTTTTCCTCTTTATTTCTACAAAAAAACACAATAAAATGTTACTACTTATAACAATCTTATGCTAACTTATAAATTATTGTGCTTTCAGCACCACTTACCACTTAGGCATTACTAATTCGGATTTATGGCCAAAACTGAGGTATATTCCACTCTGTTCACCTGGGTGATATCACCTGGGTGAAATGAGTCCAAGGTGAAATGAAGATACTAAAAAGTCTACTCTTCACCCAGGTGATATCACCCAGGTGAACAGAGTGGAATATACCAAAACTGAAACCGAATATTCGGCTCCCATCTTAGTTTCGGCCGAAACCGAAATTTTAAAATGAAAAAGCAATTAAGTTTTTAATAAAAATTACGCCTTATTTGCATAAGAAACTTAACACTCAACATTTTTTTTTATTATTATTATTTGTAAATGCATTGACATCGGAACCGAAGTCACGTGTAAACAGAGATGGGCATTATTCGAATAAACTTCGACGACGCAACGAATAATTTTTTTAAAATGAATCGCAAAGAAATTATGTATAATGGTTTGTCACAAACGCGCGCTACTCCGCATAATGTTACACACTTCCGTCCTATTTACAAAATCTCTTCCAACAGATAAGTAACAAAAAATGTACATGAAAATGAGTGGTAATGGTAACTAGTCGAACATTTATTAGCGAACTTTGCCATTATTACTCAAATCTCGACGTCAAAATTTATTCGAATAATGCGTGTAAAATAACAATTATAGACAGACATAGGAAAAGGAGAAGATAAATAATAGCTTGTAAAAATATAATAATCATCGAGTTAGAGTAAGACTTATTCTTGTAGTTATACTTTATTAAAAATCAACAGCACTTACGACTATAGACTCTTAATTGATAAGTTTAATCATAAAGTTTGAAAATGAAAATGTAAACGAAATTTACATGTGACTTAACACTTCTTCTAAAAAATTACCTGTTTTGAAATCCTTGCATACCGGTCGGACTTATCGACCGAGCGAGCGCAGCGAGCGAAGCGTCTCAGTTTCCACTAGCCGAAAATTCTTTTGTCTGTCCGGATGCCGGTACAGGTCGCATTTCTGAACCGATTCTCATGAAATTTTGTAAGCAGGTTCGGTAATTTTATAGAATTTTTTAGTCGAGCCAGTTTTTCGTAATTTTAAAAAATGGCCGAAATATATAAAAAAAAAACTCATATCTCAGCTATTTAAAAAAAATTCAAAAATGTCATTAGACATTTTTGTTATTCTTATTAAGACGCATTTTCTTTGTTTGAACAACATAGTAAATTTCAATACAACCGCTATAAATCCATATGTAATTCTCATACGATAGTTCACAAAAAAATCAATAGATGGCGCAGCAAAGCTTTTAATACTCGCAAAATCGCAAATACGTTTACAAGAGTGACTTGATTTATTTATTAAATAAAATTAAACGGTTCATAAAAATCATATGGCTTTTTTTGTGCTTGGCTTTGAATTGTGTGTATTTATTTGGTTAATGGTATTGTGTTGTGGATTGCTTTGCATGGTAGAATTATCTTGAACACTTGAAATAAATTTGATATTAAAAAACTTATTTGTATGATTAGAATCCTATTATAAAAAAAGTAATATATATATTATCTACATACCTACTAATCAGAGAGATTCGATTTCAAATTGAACTTTCTTTTTGAACTTTAATTTTGTTGTGCAAATAACATATATACTTACATATAACCAATAGGTACCATGCATTTCTGACGACTGACGACCTCCGTGGCCTAATGGGTTCGATCCCCGGTCGGGTCAAGATGGAAAATAATCTTTTTCAGATTGACGTGGGTTTTTGAATATTTATCTATATGTATTTGTTATAAAATATAGTATTTATTTTTGGATTTTTGAGCATCTCAGATGCAATATTAGTACTAAAGTACTCTCATATAGAAATAAGATATGGTGAAAAAATTCCATGCGAGCAGGACTTGAACCCGCGACCAGGTCTTTATACGACCTTGCTCTTCCAACTGAGCTATCGCATTTCAATCCTGCACATCGAAAATCTTCACCATATCCAATTTCTATTGAAACGCATTAGGCATGCGTAACCTAACACCAATACCCACTATACGAGTAAGGTATTTGATTTAACCCATATTCGATGAAGTTGAAAATCAATTAAAGTGTAGGAAGCCATCAATATCACCATATCTTATTTCTATATGAGAGTACTTTAAATATAGTATTGTTAAGTTAGCATCCCGTAAAGTCTTGAAATTACGTTGGGGCTAACTCAATCTGTGTGATTTGTCCGTCTATATTTATTATTATATTATTATTTATATTATTTGAGGCAAAAAAGGCAGGTTTCAGTATTTTTTTTAGTGGTATTGACCAACCACAAGAACATGTTTGGGCTTATGGGTAAAATATGAGAACTTTTTAGTTTCTTTCCAGCATTGGTAGGTTGGTTTCAAAACTCTTTTTAGCCAGGCACACGGTAAAATATCGGTTATTTCGTGGAAGGGCTCGCGAGGTCTACTGTTCTGATTCTGACAGAACCACTAGTTTACTCTCCGGGGAGACTTCGCCTCGAATTATTTGTTATTACATTCAAGACGCAATATATTGCACAAATAAAAATAAAGAAATAATAACAAAGCCCTTACTAAATAACCTCATAGACAACGTTAACATTGATCGTGCCCGGTCGTTAATAAAAAAAAGTTTCGGCCAGGAATTGGCCGAAACCAGGTTTGTGGCCGAATCGGTTGGTCTATAATGGCGAATGCACCCAAGGCACGCGGCGGTGGCGTCCGTTTCCTGTCTATATTTATTATTATATTATTATTTATATTATTTAAGGCAAAAAAGGCAGGTTACAGTATTTTTTTTTTGTGGTAGTAAGTTGTGGTGTGGTTGTGGTACAAACATGTTCTTGTGGTATTGACCAACCACAAGAACATGTTTGGGCTTATGGGTAAAATATGAGAACTTTTTACTTTCTTTCCAGCATTGGTAGGTTGGTTTCAAAACTCTTTTTAGCCAGGGACACGGTAAAATATCGGTTATTTCGTGGAAGGGCTCGCGAGGTCTACTGTTCTGACAGAACCACTAGTCGACCGAGCGAGCGCAGCGAGCGAAGCGTCTCAGTTTCCACTAGCCGAAAATTCTTTTGTCTGTCCGGATGTTATCGCCTACAGGTCGCATTTCTGAACCGATTCTCATGAAATTTTGTAAGCAGGTTCGGTAATTTTATAGAATTTTTTAGTCGAGCCAGTTTTTCGAAATTTTAAAAAATGGCCGAAATATATAAAAAAAACCTCATATCTCAGCTATTTAAAAAATAATTCAAAAATGTCATTAGACATTTTTGTTATTCTTATTAAGACGCATTTTTTTTGTTTGAACAACATAGTAAAATTCAATAAAACCGCTACAAATCCATATGTTATAAATTCTCATACGATAGTTCACAAAAAAATCAATAGATGGCGCAGCAAAGCTTTTAATACTCGCAAAATCGCTAATACGTTTACAAGAGTGACTTGATTTATTTATTAAATAAAATTAAATGGTTCTTAAAAATCATATGGCTTTTTTTTGTCTTGCTTGGCTTTGAATTGTGTGTATTTATTTGGTTAATAGTATTGTATTGTGGATTGCTTTGCATGGTAGAATTATCTTGAACACTTGAAATAAATCTGATATCAAAAAACTTCATTGTATGATTAGAATCCTATTATAAAAATATATATATATATTACCTACATACCTACTAATCAGAGAGATTCGATTTCAAATTGAACTTTCTTTTTTGAACTTTAATTTTGTTGCGCAATACATACATATAACCAATAGGTACCATGCATTTCTGACGACTGACGACCTCCGTGGCCTAATGGGTTCGATCCCCGGTCGGGTCAAGATGGAAAATTTGACTTTGAAAATAATCTTTTTCAGATTGACGTGGGTTTTGGATATTTATCTATATGTATTTGTTATAAAATATAGTATTGATAAATTAGCATCCCGTAAAGTCTTGAACTTACGTTGGGGCTAACTCAATCTGTGTGATTTGTCCGTCTATATTTATTATTATATTATTATTTATATTATTTGAGGCAAAAAAGGCAGGTTTCAGTATTTTTTTTAGTGGTATTGACCAACCACAAGAACATGTTTGGGCTTATGGGTAAAATATGAGAACTTTTTAGTTTCTTTCCAGCATTGGTAGGTTGGTTTCAAAACTCTTTTTAGCCAGGCACACGGTAAAATATCGGTTATTTCGTGGAAGGGCTCGCGAGGTCTACTGTTCTGACAGAACCACTAGTTTACTCTCCGGGGAGACTTCGCCTCGAAATATTTGTTATTAAATTCAAGACGCAATATATTGCACAAATAAAAATAAAGAAATAATAACAAAGCCCTTACTAAATAACCTCATAGACAACGTTAACATTGATCGTGCCCGGTCGTTAATAAAAAAAAGTTTCGGCCAGGAATTGGCCGAAACCAGGTTTGTGGCCGAATCGGTTGGTCTATAATGGCGAATGCACCCAAGGCACGCGGCGGTGGCGTCCGTTTCTTATATCTATTGAAGATATATGAACATTGTACACACTAGCACAATCTGCTATTGTATAAAGTATGGAAGCATTACTGCCATCGAGATCGATACCTACATCTACAGTGGGCTCGACGAGCACCGATCAATGTTTCGTTACGGACAGTTGGACTGCTATCAAATATATACAGGTGGCCAATTACGTCGTGTTACATGCACTTTTTGGAGGCGGAAATTTTTCAAGGATTTTATCGATATTACCGTAATTTGGTCGTACTTTACTCCTCTACAGGTAATTATGCTCCTCAATAATAGCAGAAAATATTGAAACTGAAGCAGAATTTGATTAGGAAAGCATTACTTTGCTCCAACAGCTTTAACAATGGATATTGCTAAACTATTTTTAGGAGCAAAGACACCCAACATCTATAACTTTGCTCATTTGTCTTTGTCAAAAATAAATCAATAATATAGGTACTTCATAATATCTATTTCCATATTATAATCTATCTATATTATAATATATATATCTTTATAATAATAAATCAAGTACATTTTTTAGTTGATTGTTTTAAAAATATTCTAATTTTCAAAGTTTGGAGCAAAGTAGGGCAAAATTACGGTACTACTTATGTTCTAATCGACCGAGCGAGCGCAGCGAGCGAAGCGTCTCAGTTTCCACTAGCCGAAAATTCTTTTTCACTTCTCATGCTCGGAAAGTGCTTATTTGTGCAGGATATAGGCTGCACAAAATCGAATTTTGTGCACAAGGGCATTAACGTATCTACTCATAAATGTATCTATATTAAGGCAAAGAAAATGAGCCATACAGCCAAACACGATAAAAAGTTCATAGATATTTGTTATTTTATAATATTAACTTTTAATTTATTTGCCTTATGTGTTTTTTAAGACATAAAATATATTAAAATTTAAATTGAAGTACGGTAGGTTATTTAATTAATTTAAGAAAAATATTATTACAAAATTAATTTAATAGTAGGCTGTATAGGTCTGCAGCCCAAGCCTATCAATGTCGTAAGATTAAAAAATAAAGTGGCGGGAAACAGCTCTTGTTTTTTGTGCGTTTAATATGTAATTTCTTCAATTTTATTTATTTCCTCGCAATCGAAGTGAAAAGCAGAGTTTATAACTCGTCCACAAAACGATTTTTATCCTCGACATTACTATCAGCCCTCGCCTTCGGCTCGGGCTGCTAAAAGTCTCGGATAAAAATGATTCGTTTTGTGCACTTGTTGTAAAATCTACTATTGTCTGTCCGGATGTTATCGCCTACAGGTCGCATTTCTGAACCGATTCTCATGAAATTTTGTAAGCAGGTTCGGTAATTTTATAGAATTTTTTAGTCGAGCCAGTTTTTCGAAATTTAAAAAAATGGCCGAAATATATAAAAAAAACCTCATATCTCAGCTATTTAAAAAAAAAATCAAAACTGTCATTAGACATTTTTGTTATCCTTATTAAGACGCAACTTTTTTGTATGAACAACATAGTGAAATTCAATAAAACCGCTATAAATTCATATGTTATAGATTCTCATACGATAGTTCTCAAAAAATCAATAGATGGCGCAGCAAAGCTTTAATACTCGCAAAATCGCTAATACGTTTACAAGAGAGACTTGATTTATTTATTAAATAACTATTTCACTTCTCATGCTCTGAAAGTGCTTATTTGTGCAGGATATAGGCTGCACAAAATCGCATTTTGTGCACAAGGGCATTAACGTATCTACTCATAAATATATCTATATTAAGGCAAAGAAAATAAGCTATACAGCCAAACACAATAAAAAGTTCATAGATAGAATTAGTTATTTTGTAATATTTACTTTAATTTATTTGCCTTATGTGTTTTTTAAGACATAAAAGATATCAAAATTTAAATTCAAGTACATATACGGTAGGTTATTTAATTAATTTAAGAAAATATTATGTATTCAAAATTAATTTAATAGTAGGCTGTATAGGTCTGCAGCCCAAGCCTAATTAATATCAATGTCGTAGGATTAAAAAAAAAAAGCGGCGGGAAACAGCTCTTGATTTTTCTCGTGCGTTTATTATGTAATTCTTCAATTTGATTTATTTCCTCGCAATCGAAGTGAAAAGCAGAGTTTACAACTCGTCCACAAAACGATTTTTATCCTCGACATTACTATCAACCCTCGCCTTCGGCTCGGGCTGCTAAAAGTCTCGGATAAAAATGGTTCGTTTTGTGCACTTGTTGTAAAATCTACTATAAATGGTTCTTAAAAAATCATATGGCTTTTTTTGTCTTGTTTGGCTTTGAATTGTGTGTATTTATTTGGTTAATGGTATTGTATTGTGGATTGCTTTGCATGGTAGAATTATCTTGAACACTTGAAACAATTCTGATATCAAAAAACTTCATTGTATGATTAGAATCCTATTATAAAAAAAAGTAATATATATAATACCTACATACTTAATAATCAGAGAGATTCGATTTCAAATTGAACTTTCTTGTTTGAACTTTAATTTTGTTGCACAAATAACATAAGTATACATACATATAACCAATAGGTACCATGTATTTCTAACGACTGACGATCTCCGTGGCCATCACGGTCATCACGCCCCGGACGGCTACACCAGAGGTCCCGGGTTCGATCCCCGGTCGGGTCAAGATGGAAAATAATCTTTTTCAGATTGACTTGGGTTTTGGATATTTATCTATATGTTTTTGTTATAAAATATAGTATTGTTAAATTAGCATCCCGTAAAGTCTTGAACTTACGTTGGGGCTAACTCAATCTGTGTGATTTGTCCGTCTATATTTATTTTTATATTATTTGTTTTATTATTTGAGGCAAAAAAGGCAGGTTTCAGTATTTTTTTTAGTGGTATTGACCAACCACAAGAACATGTTTCGACTTATGGGTAAAAAATGAGAACTTTTTACTTTCTTTCCAGCATTGGTAGGTTGGTTTCAAAATTCTTTTTAGCCAGGGACACGGTAAAATATCGGTTATTTCGTGGAAGGGCTCGCGAGGTCTACTGTTCTGACAGAACCACTAGTTTAGTTTACTTTTTCGACTGAGTAAGAAAACATGTAACTCATATCTATCGCTTTTTTCTTCCTAGGCGTTACGACTTTTCGCTTACTTCTAATAAATTGGCAACCTGTAAGTATTTGTGACTAGGTAAGTTGTTGAGTGAGTGCGTGAAACAAGCAACCGGCACTCCGATAACGAAATACTTGAGGTCACTAGATAAGAGCACTAATGGAATATTTACGAATGCCAATAATAAACCTAGCTAGACAAAAGTATTCGATCTGCGCATTATCGATAATATAATGTATATTGTAAATCTGTAATGTTTTACACACATGGATGGTTAAGAGTGTATCACGTCCGCGCGCCCGACCGAGTTTAGGTATTTGATAGACCGCAGCTGGCTGTGTGCAAGTCACACGCACACATCGACGTGAGATTGCCGCCAACCCGAAGTAATAAGTGACCGAGATCCGGCAAAGGATTTGTTGGTACCTATATAATTTTTTTCTTGCTTTACGGTAATGAATACTAAAAATAAAATTACGACCATTTTCTATGTAAAACATACTTGGCGCGACTTGGCAGTAAAATGGACACGAATGCCGCGACAGAAAATAGCATGACCGTCGTGCCAGGATGCTAAGATGTTAAACATCTGCCTGGCATCCCATGAAGGCCAATTTTTCGGGATGAGGTTTACAAAAATAGTATTTTTGGATCCAAGATGGCAGACAACTTTTTTTTAATTTTGCAATATGGGTATCGTTTTATAAGTGTTTCAGTGCGCTGATTACGAAAATAACATTTATTTTGGAATCCAAGATGGCGGACAACTTTTTCACGTTTACAATATGGGTATGGTTATGAGGTATTTCGGTGCGCTGATGACAAAAATAACATTTATTTTGAGATCCAAGATGGCGGACAACTTTTTTTTCAAGTTTACAATATGGGTATGGTTATATAGGTATTTCGGTGCGCTGATGACAAAAATAACATTTATTTTGAGATCCAAGATGGCGGACAATTTTTTTTTAAATTTCACAATATGGGTATGGTTATATAGGTTTTTGGGGACGCTGATGACGAAAATAACATTTATTTTGAGATCCAAGATGGAGGACAGTTTTTTATTTTATTTTACAATATGGGTATCGTTTTATGGGTTTTTGGGGACGCTGATGACCAAAATAACATTTATTTTAAGATCAGCGTCCCCGAAAACCTATTAAACGATACCCATATTGTAAAATAAAAAAAACTGTCAGCCATCTTGGATCTCAAAATAAATGTTATTTTCGTCACAAGCATCCCCAAAAACCTATAAAACGATACCCATATTGTAAACTAAAATAAAAAATTGTCCGCCATCTTGGATCTCAAAATAAATGTTATTTTCATCATTAGCGTCCCCAAAAACCTAGAAAACGATACCCATATTGTAAAATAAAATAAAAAACTGTCCTCCATCTTGGATCTCAAAATAAATGTTATTTTCCTCATCAGCGTCCCCAAAAACCTATATAACCATACCCATATTGTAAACTTGAAAAAAAAACTGCCCGCCATCTTGGATCTCAAAATAAATGTTATTTTTGTCATTAGCGCACCGAAAAACCTATAAAAACATACCCATATTGTAAAATTGAAAAAAAAAGTTGTCCGCCATCTTGGATCTCAAAATAAATGTTATTTTCGTAATCAGCGCACTGAAAAACTTATGAAACGATATACATATCGCAAAATTAAAAAAAAAGTTGTCCGCCATCTTGGATCTTGATTTAGATTTATTTTGATTTTTATGATTTCGATTTCTATGATTTCGATTTATTACGATTTCTATGATTGCGATTTATTACGATTTCTATTTCATCAAAAATTGTCGGCCATCATTCATGAGTATGAAAATGGTACCTATATAAATTTTAAAAAGATTAAAAGTAATAAATATGCAACTCTGATCTACATTACTCTCTGCTGTCTGTGAATACATGAACACGCGAAAATTAAATGCCTCCCGAGCAGCAGAGCGACGTGGATTCCCCTTGACTCTTACCGGCAGACTGATTTTTCGTGGGCTTGGAACTCGTATATATTGAGCGATGGCATTGCCATACAAAAAATGTATGGGGAATTTCTTAGTGAATTGTTACGATATATAATATTTTTTTCGAGTTATTTTTCAAAAATCTAAAACGAGCAACTTGTAGCTAGTTTAATAAACTCGCGATTTAACATTATGTAGAAATTATAATTTGTGTTTTACATAATGATTTCGTTAAAGCCGTGAACCTTGTTTTTCGTATTTTTCGTGTTTTCTGGAAGGTATTTACGCAAAAATAAAAGGCAAAATATTTTTATCTGTCTCGTATAAGTAGTAGCAGTTATTTGAGAAGCCTATAGTACTATTTTTATTATCAATAATGATCTAGTTTTGGCACCAGGGTCAATTCAGTAACGCCTGTTTTGGCTAAAAACGTGTGATGCAGGCTTAAAAGATAGATTGGTATTAGAGCTTTTTTGATGACTAGGTAGAATGACTTAAGATTTTTAATTTTGTTAATAAGTTAAATAATAGATGATAATCGAACGTATTATACAATTATTGGTATAGGATCATTTATAAAATAATTAAAAGGATGTAAAAAAATATCCTGTTTTTAGGGCATTGATCACAGAGACATCATTGAATATATGCCTCTTTGTCGATAAGATGAAGTCTATCTCATTCTTTATGACGCCATTAGGATGCAACCACGTCCACTTTCGCTGTTTTGGCTTTTTGAAGAAGGAGTTCATCATAAAGAGGCCCTCCTTCTCCATAAAGCCGGCCAGCAGATGACCGCGTGCATTCCTCCTTCCATATCCAAAATTCCCCACTCTCAGCTCATTATCGCTTCGTTTGCCCAGTTTCGCGTTAAAGTCCCCCATCACAACGGTATAGTGGGCCTGGGAGCTATGTATGGCTCTAGAAATATCCTCATATATAGCCTCCACCTCGTCGTCGGAGTGATCTGAGGTCGGTGCGTACACTTGTATGACCTTCAACAAATACCGTTTGGTGATTCTGAGTATAAGGTACGCTACCCTCGCTGAAACACTCTCGAACTGGACCACGTTGTTGACGAGGGACCTGTGGACGATAAACCCGACACCACCCTGGGACAGTTGGTCGCCCTCCCGGAAATAGAGCAGGTTTCCGGATTTGAGGATCATGGTGTCCTCCCCTCTCTTCGGACTTCACATAATCCTACAATATCCCATCGTAACCTGCTCAATTCTTCCTCCAGTTCAGCGAGCTTCTCGTCGGTCCGCAGTGTGCACGTGTTGTAGGTTGCCAGGGCCAAGGGTCGTCGGGGTTGGTAGCCTGGCATCTGCCGGGGATTCTTAGCACCCCCTGCCCCGCCGTTACCGTGACCGCTACCAGAGTCCGGAATAGCGGGGCCGCCGGGGACTAGGGGCCGTGTTGTGGATGTATTGTCCATGGGGGTTTTGCCGTAATCGCCACGCTTGGCAGGCGGGTTGGCGATCGCAGTGTGATGGCATAGTACGCGGAAAGATGCTGCTGCCCTAAAAACAGGAAGCGATCACCGAATGGTAAGAGGCATATTGAATCTGAGAACGAAACTCGAAAGGTGTCGATTAATGAAGTCTACGCTCCGACCAGCGCCTATCCAGCTCCAAAACCCCGAGAGCTTTCAGCTCGAGTTGCAGAATCGCTTCGAATGCCTGGGAGACTGCGAAAATCTGGACGATTATAATGACAGGTTCGTGCAAATTGTCCAAACAGCTGGGTCTAAGACCTTCAAAACCCGCTGCTCAAAAGGAACCAAAAAGATCTCGGACCTCACCAACAAACTCATGGAAGAAAGACGAAACTTGGTTCTGCAGTCCTCTGATGATGCTGCTCAGTATCGACGTCTAAATAGACAGATCTCTAAGTCCCTAACTCGCGATTTACGCCAATTCAATACTGACCGTATTGAAGAGGCGATTAAGCGTAATAAGGGCTCAAAAAGTTTTTGCAAGGGATCTGTCTGTTGGTCAAAGCCAACTGACCAAGCTGAAGACTAAGGATGGCAGAATCATTTCGTCGAAGCCAGAGCTGTTGGAAGAGGTTGAGAAGTTCTACGGACAATTATACACCAGCGTACGCGCACCTGTCAGTAATCTGGCCAAAGATCCAAGAGCCAGATTGACCCGATACTACACCGAAGATATCCCGGACGTCAGCCTATACGAGATTAGAATGGCTCTCAAACAGTTAAAAAACAATAAGGCACCGGGTGACGATGGAATCACGGCTGAGCTTCTGAAAGCAGGTGGAACGCCGGTATTAAAAGCTCTTCAGAAGCTATTTGATTCCGTCATACTCGAGGGACAAACGCCTACGGCATGGCACAGAAGTGTGGTGGTACTCTTCTTCAAAAAAGGTGACAAAACCTTATTGAAGAATTATAGGCCTATCTCACTTCTGAGCCATGTCTACAAACTGTTTTCGAGAGTCATTACGAATCGCCTCGCTCGCAGGTTTGACGACTTCCAGCCTCCCGAACAAGCCGGTTTCCGAAAAGGCTTACTTACATACGCTGCGGCAGATTATACAGAAGACTGAGGAGTATAATCAGCCCTTATGCTTGGCGTTTGTGGACTACGAGAAAGCCTTCGATTCGATCGAGACCTGGGCTGTGCTACAGTCTCTCCAACGGTGCCAAATTGACTATCGATATATCGAAGCGCTGAAGTGTTTGTACGAAAACGCCACCATGTCGGTTCGTCTCCAGGATCAGGGCTCGAAACCTATCCAGTTGCAGCGAGGGGTGAGACAGGGAGACGTTATATCTCCGAAACTGTTCACCGCCGCCCTGGAAGATGTTTTCAAGCTCCTGGACTGGGGCGGACTCGGTATCAATATCAACGGCGAGTACATCACTCACCTTCGATTCGCTGACGATATCGTAGTCATGGCTGAGACCTTGGAAGACCTAGGCACAATGCTCGATGGCCTCTGTAGAGCCTCTCAACAAGTGGGTCTAAAAATGAACATGGACAAGACGAAAATCATGTCTAACAGCCGTGTCGCACCCACTCCTCTAAAGGTTGGAGACTCTACACTCGAAGTTGTTGACAATTATGTATACCTGGGACAAACAGTTCAGTTAGGTAAGTCCAACTTCGAGAAAGAGGTCAATCGTCGAATCCAACTCGGCTGGGCAGCGTTCGGGAAGCTTCGCGATATCTTCTCGTCCAAAATACCGCAGTGTCTCAAGACTAAGGTCTTTGACCAGTGTGTGTTGCCAGTAATGACATACGGAACAGAGACGTGGTCGCTTACTATGGGCCTCATAAGGAGGCTCAAGGTCACCCAAAGGGCGATGGAGCGCGCTATGCTCGGAGTTTCCCTGCGTGATCGAATCAGAAATGAGGAGATCCGTAGGAGAACTAAAGTAACCGACATAGCCCGCAGAATCGCCAATCTTAAGTGGCAGTGGGCGGGGCACATAGCTCGTAGAACAGATAGCCGTTGGGGCAGAAAAGTTCTCGAGTGGCGACCACGAACCGGAAAACGTAGTGTTGGCAGGCCTCCCACTCGGTGGACCGATGACCTGGTGAAGGTCGCGGGACGCGCATGGATGCGGGCAGCGCAGGACCGGTCGTTGTGGAAATCCTTGGGGGAGGCCTTTGTCCAGCAGTGGACGTCTTTCGGCTGAGAGAGAGAGAGAGAGAGAAAAATATCACTAACACAAACATATAAAAGAAGTGACAGCAGAGTTCAGACGTAGGTGTCAGGAAGCATATCTTTATTGCAGGTGTCATATCTTTATTAAAATCCTAAGTACTTAATACTTTTAGCATTAAGTCCTCCTATTGTTCTTTTAGGTACTGTTGTATTTCTTACAATAAAAGTTCAATCAAAAAAAACAAATATCGATTCACTGGACTGGATCTATATACATTACCTACCTACTACATTTTGATACCTATAAAAATTGTAGCCCAAAAAATCGATTCAGAACATATTTAATAAAATTTAATGAATTAACACTAGGACGAATGTCACTTGTCAATCGATATAAATATTAAACCTGTTTTCTCTACTTAGTTTGTGTAAAATATCATAAAATATAACTTAAGCTAGGTACTTAGTGCTATTGTTGTTAAATAGGTAATCAAAAGAATCAACAAGCAGAAGTGAAAACCAAGGGAATATACCTAATATTCAGTGCTAAAGTGATCGGAGATCTATAGTGCATCAATCTCTGTTAAGATTACATTTAGACACGGATTTAGACTAACAAATTAAAGAAAACGTAATGATTTCATCGATCCGATCAACGAAAATGGATTTGATTCGAGGCTTCGTTTGTTGTGACTTCCACAGCAGGGTATAATCTGTATGGCTCGGAGGGAGATAAAATTTTAAATTTTTGTTTAGTGCAAATATAGGTTTATTTTTCGTACTATTATATAGTATGCTTTTAAGGGTATGGGTCAATAGCATTTTATAAATGTATATTCAGCCTACCCGCACGAGTATATCTATGTCACCGTTAAATTGCAAATACCGTCAGATCAATACATATAATAAAACGGTAACTGGTCTGTTTCTGTACCTAGAAGATATTTAAGAAAAAATACTATGAGGGGACTTCATGGGGCCAATAGAAGCCAAAACCATATTTTGCAAAAATTTTGTCTGTCTGAGTGACTACCAACGGCCCCGGCAGGGCCGCCCCGGTAACTGGGCTGTTGGAAAAAAATGTTTCAACGTCCCCGGTGTGTTTTACAAATCGGGTGGATAGCACCAATGTAGTATGTATCATACGCCCCGGTAGTGTTTAGTAATAAAAACTGATTATTACCTAAAGCTCTTTTATTTTACGATCACTTTATATTTCATTATTATCATGCCTCATATTGTTTGAAAATTTGACGGTTTCACGTCGACACATTGTAAAGGGGCGAAAAGTAATGCTACAAATTGTAAATGGTTTGTAGAATTTTGACAATTTGTCGATACTTTAATCTCGAGAGTTAGATTGTAATCTGATAGATTTACGATTAGACGGTGACATGTATAAATTTTCACTAAACTGCATATTAAATTCGATATATTTTGATTCAAGTAATGGTGAAAAAAGCTGCTTGTATCGTTGTCTGAACCTACCTCTAAAATATGTGAATGTAAGTATTATTATAGCAAAACGTCATTAACATAAAAAATACATTATAATGACCAATGAGCCATTCTAAAGAGATGAGGTTCACACAAAACAGTCAGAGCAAACTGCATTTCTTTGCATTATTCTTCTCGCCATGCATGTTTCTAGATTGGTGATTTATTTTTTAAATTAATCATCCTCTCATATTTGTTATTTTACGGTAAGTAACTACTATTATCTTATCTGTGATGGATAGGCTTATGAGCCGCAAAGTATCCCTAAAAGGTTTTAATATTTATTAGGTACTTATTATCCTGAAATTCCTTCGGAAGTGGAGCTACCGGAAAAATCCTAATCCTAACTTAATTATAAATGCGAAAGTGAGTTTGTTTGTTACCTCTTCACGCTTTATCTACTGAACTGATGGACATAAAATTTTGCATACATAAATACTTATACTTGATAGTCAGGGGTCCAGAGAAAGACATAGGCTATAATGTATCCCGGAAAAAAGTACGGTTCCCGACGGATCAACATAAGCGCGGGCGGAGCCGCGGGCAAAAGCTAGTCCTTAATAAAAATAAGTTTAGTGATAAATGCGTAATATGTATAGGTTACAAATTATAATATAAATACTATTCTTTTATTCCATTTAGCATTTGTAGTCCCAGAATTGGTATTTACGCGCACGAGTCCTCTATAACTAATCTAAGATATAGCTTGTAAAGCGCTGGCCACACCGCCAGCGAGTGAGCGAGCGATGCTGCAGAGAAAACTTTAATTGTTATCTTTAATTTCTGATACTTAACGGGATTACAGAGATTCGTTTAGTAACAGTGTTACTCAAAGGGAATACAGAGTGCCGATGAGTAAGAGTGTGACTCATTGGGAAAAACTTCAGTTGCAATGAGTAATACTGTGACTTATTGTTACTTTTTTCCCTTTGAGTCTCAGTGTTACTAATCTTGGTATGACTCAACGGGAACAAACGGAGATAAGCTACAGGCGATGCGGGGCGAATATAAGCGAGGCGGTCGTTCACCTCGCTATCTCTGCAGTTTGTGGTATGACCCAAAGTGTTAAAAGAGGAAAAACGATGCTCGCAAACGAGTCGGCAAGCTAGCAGTGTGGGCTGCGCTTATTTCGGATCTAATAGTACTACTCGTCTAAATAGGTTGTATATTTCGGCTAACTGGCATTGCCATTCCCATTGTAATAAGGTTTCATTGGCAGTCCCAATTAGTTTACTGTTACTGTTATAAATAATTGTAAAAATATGTATAACATTTAAAATCAATTACAAACACAATATGTACAAAACTTTAAACTAAAATAACGTACGCACAAGACAATAGAATGGCATATTATAATCTGCGTCCTCAGTGATAACGACAACAACTCACTGGTTACCACAAACACTGTCCATTTCAGTAGCATTTCACATCCTCGTAGTGGATGCTACCAAACTTTTACTTCGCTGAAACACGTCACCGTAGCTGAAAATTAAAAATAAATTTAATGATATATTCTACAAGGATATATACCATATAATAATAATAAATTAAACAATTTACCTTCGCAAGTTCGCAATGCATCATCCAGCAGACACCATATATAAGTGAATAAGGTATCGCGAAGTACACACAACAACATATCAAGACATTCACAAGAACTTTCACGATTTGGAATTAAATTTGGATAATTATATGTTGTTGTCTATACAAAGGGAAAAATAAGTTAACAATTCGCAAATAGCAATGAAAATTTTAATTTCCAAAATATGTAAAATACAAAAATACCCTGCAACAATTCACATTAATTTGATATAATTCTACAATTTACATTCTACAATATTTTAAATAAGTAAACTCACAAATAGCATGACAACATTTATATTTCAAAATATGTCTCACATTAATTTGATATTATTTAACAATTAAAATAAATTTATTAGGCGGACAGAAATAAGACTGATATGGTATTCGCTTACATAACTAAACTTACATACTAGTGGTTCTGAGTGTAACTGTAGACCTCGCGAATAGAGTTCTACTTCAAACTTCCCAGATTGTTCCCCTTTTTGATTTTTTTTGTTTCCCCTAAATTTGAAATTGTAATCTGTTCATAAATGACGCTACAGCAAACTTTTCCCTTTTTTGCCCTCATTTTTTTTTAAATTTCATATAAACCGAGAAACGTGCCAAGTTTCTTAAAATTCCGATCAGAAATGCGACCAGCCCGGAACAAACAATCCTGCCACACACACATATCCCAAAAAAGCAAAATATGCCATCCATATGAAGTCCATCACTTCGCTCGCTTAGTCAATAAACGCTAATAATATTTATTAGTAAAATATTATCAAAATCTTATATATTACTAGTATCACAATCTTAGGTATATTTTACTAATATCACAATATTACTATAAATTTGTACGCACAGTTGACTAGAGTAGATAAGGTACATAGTCTTTTTATATATTTAACTTAGTATTATATACGGAATAAATAACGAAAGTTGAATTTGAGGGACTCCTAATAAGTCAGTTTGATACAGGTGCATTCATAAACATTGGCATCCTTTCTACTGGTGACTTACGAATATGAGCAAAGTTTTAGTACGGTTACTTTAAGTTTGTCATCAGTTTACTACTTATTATTTTATTTACCGAAAATTCCGTCATCGCTAATATTTTGGTAAGTGCTTTTCATCGCATATACGTGACTCAGGGAAATATAGAAAGTATGGAAAATATAAATTCTTTTTTTGTATTTTTTGTTGTGTTGTGTTTTTTATCTAAGAAATAAACATATTCTATTCTATTTTAAATTATTTGCAAATAAATAATAGATAAAGGGGCGAGTTTAAACCTAAAAAAATTCAAAGTACGAATGTGCACAGGGTGCTTCCCTATGCACATTCGTACCCTCAAATTTGTTATGCTTATCTATTATTGATTTTTCAAATAATTTATAATTTTCATTCTATCTATATTTTCCTCATCGTTTTTAGGGTACCAATTGGTACCGACCCGTTCTGATTAATAAATGAACAATGTGGCGATCACAAATTACTAGCTTGGGTTAGTGATATGGTATATCACTCATGATCATTTGTATTTCTTAACCTAATAATCAATAATAATAATAATGCCAAGAATTCTTCATGGTGCCATAGTGTGGTGGCATAAAGCTGCTCAAAGTACCAACAAAAAGGAACTAGATAAGGTCCAAAGACTGGCTGGACTGATGGTATCGGGGGTGATGAAATCAACCCCGACGGCGTCCCTAGAAATGGCCCTCGGTCTAAATCCATTGGACATAGAAATAAAAAGGAAGGCAACAGAACAATGGTTTCGACTAAAAAGCCATAAACTCTGGAAAGGGATACACACAGACAAAGGTCATGTGGAAATAGAACGCGAATATATAGGTAATCTGTCAATGATCCTAGCAAATAATGATCTCATCAGGAAAGCAAGGATCTTTGACAAAAAGTACAAGATACACATAGGTACTAGAGAAGACTGGGAAGTCGCAGATGAGGCAGGAATTGTCACGACAACCTGTTGTACTGATGGCTCTAGGAAAGAATCTACAAAGCTATCTGGCTCCGGTATACTGATCACACATCAGGACGGTACAGAATATGAAAGAACCGTACAATTGGGTAAATACGCTAGCGTGTTCCAAGGAGAAATAAACGCAATCCTGGAGTGTGCGAACACTATAAGCGAATGGCCCGACAATACGGAAAAAGTCATCATATACAGTGACAGTCAAGCAGCGCTAAAAGCACTAGACAAAGAAGAAACAACGTCGGCGTTAGTTAAAAAATGCAAGGATGCTCTGAACAAACTGGCCAACCATACTGTGGTCACTGTGACCTGGCTTCCAGGTCATAAAGGCATATCTGGCAATGAAAGAGGAGATGAACTTGCTAGAAAAGGAGCAGATGAAACCTTCGTGGGACCTAAAACCAGACTTCCCATAGCTTATGGAATAACGAAAGGCGTCATCAAGCATAGAATGAAAGTAGAATCCAATAGAAGATGGAGAAGAACTAGAAGTCTAAGACAATCTAAAATCTTCATCAAAGCAGCAGACCAAAAGAAATCAAAACACCTGCTCAAATTGAGCAGGAATAACATTAGAATCATTATAGGAATCATCACAGGACACTGTCAACTGAATAGGCACTTGACAGTGATTGGCACTTGACAGTGAAGCAAATGGACGATCCCATTTGTCCCAGCTGCCTGGAAGAGGAAACTAGCTTTCACTTAGTAGCAGAATGTCACTGCATATGCCGCTGCAAGGAGAGAAATTTTAGAATATTGGGCTCAGACGCCCTATCTGAGGATGATCTGAGCGACATAACAATAGGGCAGTTGTTAAAATTCTGCAAAGTAACAGGTAGATTCAGTGGGTGGCCACCAACGAGAGTTACCAGGTAACTCAAAACCCTATACGGGTCTCGGGGAATTGGGTGAAATGGTCCCAGCATAAGTGGACTGATCACTCGTCTGGTGCGCGCACTGGCGTCCCCATAAAGTAAATAATAATAATAACCTAATAATCACAGCTATATCGTTTTGTTACTAAAATTACGTCTTAAAATCAGTCTTTATAAAAATTGCATGTACTTATACATATACAGAGTGATTTTTATCAGAGGAACTTATTTAACGATTATATGGTAGATATGGTATTCTATTCCCGATCTAACTAACGAAAAAAATATATACATACTTACATATTATCATAAAAAATAAATATTTAAGAGGAAATTCAGTTTTGGAAGATATTTCCAAAATATGTAGTTTGCAAATTTGTTGCTGTCTCACTTATAGAGCGAGAATTTTTTATTAAAGAATGATTTATGTCTATGGTCTCCCTATAACCAGCTGGCCCCTGAATGAGCGAAAAGGCCGCCATCTGCCGCTCAGGGTTTATTTACCTAAACAAAATCGTCAGTACGTCGACTTTTTTTGCAGCAACTGTATACCGGGATAGGCCAGTGACCGATACCTATACTACATAAATATTTGGACAAGTTATAAAATCCAGGGAGAAAGTAGGGGAAAACGTTTGTATGGACAAAACACTAGTCGTATTTCCGCTTAATATTTTTCATAAAGTTAAAAAAAAAAGAAAAAAAGTAAATAACCTGAATAACACAAAAATAAAATCAATAAAAGAATAAAATAAACTATCAAGTAATAATATCTATATAAATCACAGTAATATTGTTTAAATATTTTAGTTAATCTAATAAAATCAACAGTAAGTAATTCCAATAAAATAAATATGCCAAAAACAACAAAAATATAAATTAGCAACTAATATTCATCTAATAATCAAAGATACATTGTTAAATAATTCAAACAATTTTTTTTTATAATTGATTGTCAAAAATGTTAAAATCTGTGTTTCGTAATATTTTGAAATAGTATTGGAATAAGTAGCTACCTACTATCTAACTACCTATTTTATAAGTTTCATAGCTGTAAATAAAACTGTTCCTAATTACGATGTAGGTTAATTTAAAATATTGGAATGGAGTTTCGCGCATTTTATTAAATTTTAAATTTCACAACTTTAGTAAATGCATCCATAAATTTTGGCGACACACATTATTAATAGCTAGCCTTTGCCTTCCGAGTTTGCCTAGTAATTTCACCCATTTTGAAAATTGCTTTCTTAGTGCTCATATAAAGAACTGCAAAATTTTAAGCGAATGTTCAGTCAATAAATCAGTCAGCGTCGTCGTATTTTATATATAATTTATATTTATATCCGTATTAGACAAGCTAATTCGTTTGCTATCGATACTTATTGCAAAATACACATGATGACGAATTAACAATAACTCTAACCTACAAAGTGACAAATTTTGGAATAATTTTATAGGGACAACGAAGGAAATTTCAAAAAGATGACAAATCGTAGTAACGACAAATTTACACATGGGGCCGACTTTGATATCTCAAAAAAATCTGCTGTTGTAAAGTATTTTACAACACCTTCTCACGATTTTTAGTTGGTCCCATACAAAACGTATTTATGAGCATACACCAGTAGAAAGGATGTCAATTTTTTTTTATTTACCTGTATAATAATCCAAAAAATGAGGACAATAAGGGACACTATTTAAATTTTCATTGTAAGCACATAATTAGATACACTATTTTCGGAATAAATATATCTAATGCTTGAATGATCAAAAAAGTTTCTATATACATTTTTCTAATCTAAGAAAGTCAAGTTAGAATCTAGACAGCTGCCAGAAAATAGTGGTCTAACGTTTGTTACAACAGAATACAGATACCGACTACAATTATGAAAAGAATTTTTGGCAGGAAGCTGCTATGAATCAGAAACAAGCTTAAAACGACTAATGCCCGGTTTTTAAAGTCACGAGTTAAATTATCATTACTATCGATTGGTTAAAGTTATGTAAGTATTAGATAAACGGCGTTTATCTATCCGTGCGTTTCTGAGTGGGCTGCGACTGCGACTCAACGGGCGGTCAAATAGTTATTAATTGGATATTGACAAATGAGAAGTATACTCGTACATAGCGCTGTCACATTGTGTGTGTGAGAGTTGGAGGCGATTACAGCTGGTTCGAAAGAAAGCAGAGCGTCCTCGGTCAGTTTAGAAAAAAATTGCATTACCTACCTGCTGCCTGACCCTTTGCTTTGAGCAGACTACCTACCCCTAGGGGTAGGTAGTCTGTGGCTTTTGAGTGTCTCTTGTGCAAAGTAAAATATTTTTAATAATAACAATATAAGAATATTTCAAAAGGATTTCTGCTCTGTCTTGGGTTTCTTTCTAGGCACTGATCTATCGGGCTACGAACCGATAAATATCCGACAAAAGAACATCAGAAACCGGGCATCTCTATTGTAAACCTCGCTCTACTCCATTCTCTGACCATTAAAACAGTTCGCCACAGCGTGGATAAATTTAAGTTTTAAATATTAACTATGATAAAGTTCATGATGGCGTCATCATTTTTTGGACATAGTTTAATATGTTAATATAATTATGTTATCACGTGTAGACAATATAATTCCTATATTTTCCTAAACAATAACACATCTCAATATAAATGTATAAAACTGGTAAAAAAAAATCTTATTAATATTAAATACAAGAAACCAATATGGGTTGACGGACACACATACAAAACAACAACTATAACAAAAATAAACTTAATCACACTGAATCAAAATGTTTAGTTAGATTTATTAACAAGGCATCAAATGTAAAACACACCATACAAAAACAACATCATTATACAAACAATTATCACAGAACCTCAATAAAAAATATGTAATTGTTTCACTTATACCTGTGATTATACATTTATTATTTCTACAAATAGTACGGTCATTTGGGCGAAAATAAGGGGGTTACCTGGAAAGTTTGCCAGAAGTTTTGAAAATGGGCAATTTTATAGATGTTGATGTAATCTTTCCGAATTTCAACAAATATATTAAGCCTGCATCACACGTTTTTAGCCAAAACAGGCGTTACTGAATTGACCCTGGTGCCAAAACTAGATCATTATTGATAATAAAAATAGTACTATAGGCTTCTCAAATAACTGCTACTACTTATACGAGACAGATAAAAATATTTTGCCTTTTATTTTTGCGTAAATTACCTTCCAGAAAACACGAAAAATACGAAAAACAAGGTTCACGGCTTTAACGAAATCATTATGTAAAACACAAATTATAATTTCTACATAATGTTAAATCGCGAGTTTATTAAACTAGCTACAAGTTGCTCGTTTTAGATTTTTGAAAAATAACTCGAAAAAAATATTATATATCGTAACAATTCACTAAGAAATTCCCCATACATTTTTGTATGGCAATGCCATCGCTCAATATATACGAGTTCCAAGCCTACGAAAAATCAGTCTGCCGGTAAGAGTCAAGGGGAATCCACGTCGCTCTGCTGCTCGGGAGGCATTTAATTTTCGCGTGTTCATGTATTCACAGACAGCAGAGAGTAATGTAGATCAGAGTTACATATTTATTACTTTTAATCTTTTTAAAATTTATATAGGTACCATTTTCATACTCATGAATGATGGCCGACAATTTTTGATGAAATAGAAATCGTAATAAATCGCAATCATAGAAATCGTAATTAATCGAAATCATAGAAATCGAAATCATAAAAATCAAAATAAATCTAAATCAAGATCCAAGATGGCGGACAACTTTTTTTTTTTAATTTTGCGATATGTATATCGTTTCATAAGTTTTTCAAGTGCGCTGATTACGAAAATAACATTTATTTTGGAATCCAAGATGGCGGACAACTTTTTTTTCACGTTTACAATATGGGTATGGTTATATAGGTATTTCGGTGCGCTAATGACAAAAATAACATTTATTTTGAGATCCAAGATGGCGGGCAGTTTTTTTTTTCAAGTTTACAATATGGGTATGGTTATATAGGTTTTGGGGACGCTGATGACGAAAATAACATTTATTTTGAGATCCAAGATGGAGGACAGTTTTTTATTTTATTTTCCAATATGGGTATCGTTTTATAGGTTTTTGGGGACGCTGATGACGAAAATAACATTTATTTTGAGATCCAAGATGGAGGACAGTTTTTTATTTTATTTTACAATATGGGTATCGTTTTATAGGTTTTTGGGGACGCTGATGACGAAAATAACATTTATTTTAAGATCCAAGACGGAGGACAGTTTTTTATTTTATTTTACAATATGGGTATCGTTTTATTGGTATTCGGGGACGCTGATCTTAAAATAAATGTTATTTTGGTCATCAGCGTCCCCAAAAACCCATAAAACGATACCCATATTGTAAAATAAAATAAAAAACTGTCCTCCATCTTGGATCTCAAAATAAATGTTATTTTCGTCATCAGCGTCCCCAAAAACCTATAAAACGATACCCATATTGTAAAATAAAATAAAAAACTGTCCTCCATCTTGGATCTCAAAATAAATGTTATTTTCGTCATCAGCGTCCCCTAAAACCTATATAACCATACCCATATTGTAAACTTGAAAAAAAAACTGCCCGCCATCTTGGATCTCAAAATAAATGTTATTTTTGTCATCAGCGCACCGAAATACCTATATAACCATACCCATATTGTAAACTTGAAAAAAAAGTTGTCCGCCATCTTGGATCTCAAAATAAATGTTATTTTTGTCATCAGCGCACCGAAATACCTATATAACCATACCCATATTGTAAACGTGAAAAAAAAGTTGTCCGCCATCTTGAATTCCAAAATAAATGTTATTTTCGTAATCAGCGCACTGAAACACTTATAAAATGATACCCATATTGCAAAATTAAAAAAAAGTTGTCCGCCATCTTGGATCCAAAAATACTATTTTTGTAAACCTCATCCCGAAAAATTGGCCTTCATGGGATGCCAGGCAGATGTTTAACATCTTAGCATCCTGGCACGACGGTCATGCTATTTTCTGTCGCGGCATTCGTGTCCATTTTACTGCCAAGTCGCGCCAAGTATGTTTTACATAAGAAAATGGTCGTAATTTTATTTTTAGTATTCATTACCGTAAAGCAAGAAAAAAAATTATATACCTAGGTACCAACAAATCCTTTGCCGGATCCCTGTCACTTATTACTTCGGGTTGGCGGCAATCTCACGTCGATGTGTGCGTGTGACTTGCACACAGCCAGCTGAGGTCTATCAAATACCTAAACTCGGTCGGGCGCGCGGACGTGATACACTCTTAATATTTAAATTAAATAATAAAACTTTTATATTTTAGAAACAATAACTGCTTTCGTTTTAAAAATAATTAAAATCTTTAGGTGTTTTTAAGTGGTGATATTAATAACACACGTCACAATTACTTAATATATGTGACTTTTGCTTCTAACTGCATATAATTTGGATCAATAAGAAACGCAATATGACGAGTTTAGGTATCTAAAGAACGGCAGCACGCCACAAAGCCTCCTAGCGCTTGGAAAGACGCCCGGTAAAAAGCATAGCTAGGTACCTAGGTCCCGGGCGTTAGCTATAAGTAGTAGGTGTAAAAACGCAAATAATATACAAAAAATGTTATGTTGCCATTTCGACTCAAATAAAAATTTACTTAAATATAATATGTCCTGCATTGCATAAAGTACATTTTACTTTGATTATGATGACTGATTTCGGTTATGGCGACCACATCATGAATTCAGGGCACTCTCGTGAGCTTCGCATGTGGCTATGTAGCCAATCTTATTGGTGAAGGTCCTTGCACACTGCGGGCATGTGAGCACACCGTTAAGATAATTGTATTGAGTTAGCGCAGGTGGTCGGGGTTCTCAACTCATTGCGCTTGGTGTCGAGCTCAGCGCATCTGTGGATTTCAAAGTCAAGGACTTTGGCTATTACCAAATTAATCTACGTTTATCCTCAAATGGTTAAAAAATAAAAGTCCACTCGTGCGAAGCCGAGACGGGCTGCTAGTAATCAATATGTTAATAAACGAAAAAGTTAAAAAAGTGTCCGCAAAATTATGTGGCTGTATAAATAATTATCTTTGCGTATTTTAAAATTAAAGACAGTTGTTATTTTCCCTACTTGATTTAAAATGGTATGTATTAAGAGGTTGAATCAAAAATTTAAATTAAACATTTTACGAAAATAAAAGGTTATTATTAAAAGACTGAAGGAAATTTTCTTTAGTTTCACTGTAATGAATGTTTTGATCGTAAAATGAGTCAGAGAGGATTTATTGTAAAATTAAACTTCTTTTAGACGCCATGTTTCCAATATGGCGGCGCGAAGCCTTAAAAAAAAGGTCGCAAAGTTGAAATTTGGAAAGATCACATCGAAATCTATAAAATCATCCATTTTCAAAACATCCGGCAAAATTTTCAGGTAAAACTACAAAATGAACAAAACGGACGGTAAAACACAAACAACAATAGTAAATACATTCGCAAAGGCAAACTGCAAAATATAGATTACATTAACGCAAGCGCCCCCTTATCTCGACACAATATACGAAACACATGTTTTCATTTAGATTGCAAAACAATCACAATTTGTCATGACCGTTGAGATTTATAACATCCCGTCCTCAAAATGTTCCTTCCCCAAATAGTCATCTACCTATAGTCAGTCCTCGATACAAATGTAAGAACCGCACCCAATCCTCAAACTGTCCCTTCCCCAAATAGACCTCTACCTGTAGTCTGTCCTCAATACAAATGTGAAAACCGCACCCAATTTGTTGCAGTAGATTTTGCGCAGGTAAAAACACCTAACAATAATTGTTTTAGCTATTTGGTTTGGCTAATACGATGGTCAAACTGACAGTTCTTAGAAAATCAAAAACTGAGCACACTAGCAAGTTATTCCTTTTAATACATATTTTCGAAATAGTGTCATGCTGCATCCGATGGAACCACTGAAAACGCCACTGAAAAAGCCACTGCTTCCTCGGCGTCCATAAAACGTTTTCCTCGAAGTTTTTCTTTTATTTTCGGTAATAAATAAAAATAGCAAGGTGCGAGATCGGGGCTATAAGGCGGGTGACCTAGTTATACCACGTTTGATGTCGCCAAATAGTTTAGTTAGTATTATTATATATGATTATTTTGAAAATTAAAGCTTTGAACCATGCCGAGATCGTCGTGAAGTAAGCGATCCGGTATTCTTCGTACTGGAGTTATTAATCAGTTTTATTTTTAACATGTTGTGCCCTTCTCCATCCCTCCTCTTTTTTCCGGGCTTGGGACCGGCAGTACCGTCAGTATTGGTACTGGCAGAGTTTTTATTATAAGTATATTGCATGAATTTGCAAAAACAAAACGCATATATATAATAGATGATTAGTTGACAGGACGTCTTTTGAAAATGGGACATTTTTGAAGCAGGGGAAGAACTTTTTGGGAAAGGAACATTATCTCAACGGTCATCCAGTATCAGAATACAAATATCACGTAACCAGAAATATAAAAAACTTCGCCATGATGCGGTAAAAAATTAGGTACTAAATTTATTATATCACAGAAAATAGGCAGTCGCGACATCTTGACAAGTTTCTTTATATAACTGGACGCGGTACGACATTATTTTTGTTAAATAACATAATTGAGCTTGATTGAAGTAATATAGGTATTTGTCTAGTTTAAAACAGTTCAGTAGAAAAATAATACTATTTAAGTACATTCAAGAGTCAATAATTAAAATATGGAACATTAAATAACAACTGTTCAAAATATGTATATCTGTCTTTACGAGTACAATAGTACCGCTATTAAATTAACGTGTCCCATTATTATCATTTACGTACTAAGTATAAAGCAATGAAAATTATTTACGTTCTAATTATAAAGCAATAAAAAATGGCACAAGGCAAAAATTGGACGGAGAGTCCTTATATCTAATGATGAGAGGCCACTGCAAGTCTACCTATGTCATAAGATTCTGTGACAGACTAGATAATAGGTGTTGCCCATGACTTTAACAAGTAGGACAATGGACTATACAAACGGAAAATACCTTTCCATTTTTCGATGATACAGATGAAATATGAAACGTAGTAGTAGATTAGAATTGGAAGGAAGTATTGGAAATTTTGAAGATTTGACAATATCGTCAAATCTTCAAAATTTCCAACACTTCCTCACTATATAGTGAATATATTGAAATAGTGATGGAAAGGATTTATTTGAAGATGCTACTGAACTACTTTATTGATGTCTTTATTTTTACTGATGTCTATTCAATTCAGGGCTTGCTAACCTGGTTAAAATTCTAAACCAGCTCACTCGATGCGCCATACATTTAAAAAAAGAGCGTTTTAAATCAGTTACGGTTGAGCAAAACCATATATTATTTCTGGTTATGTTTAAAGCGCGATATCTGTTAAAATAAGAGTATATTCTTAAATCTTTATATGGCAATTATGTATTATCGAACTGTCAAAGTCATGCATGTTGACATATGTCATGTAAAAATGATTTCCTTCCTTCTTGTAACCCTCCGCTCAACCTGAATACACGCTGCTGCATTTTCAGTATAATTTGCTGTTTTAATGAATCTCCATTGGAAGAATATTCATTCAGAAATAACGCTGACCATCTGCGCTTCAATCTGCGTTACAGGTTAGGACCCAGTTTTTTCATACTTAGAAATTCTAGTATTGCATACGCACGTGCCGGCGTGCACGGCTAGCAGCCATTGCATTCGCCACCGCCATTTGCCACCAGATACATAACCTAAGTTGTAAATCATGCCTGATAATCTTGATACAGATTTATCTAATGCACAACTGCTTAACGCAACAAACGAGAGGTTGGTTTCCAACAATATTCAAATAGAAAAATTAGATGGCGTGGCTAATTATTCGACGTGGAAATTTGCAATGCGCATGGCGTTAACCATGGATGGTTTGTGGCAAGCCATTTTGGGTAAAGAAACTGATGCTAACAAGGATCAGAGGGCTCTTGCACGGCTATGCTTGACGATAAAGCCAGCTTTATATCAACACGTGTATAGTGTTAAAACAGCCAAAGAAGCGTGGGATAAGTTAAGTGCAATATTTGAGGATAAGGGACTGCACCGTCGTGTTGTATTGCTCAGACAACTACATAGGATGGAGTTCCTGCAGTTCAGGAACATGACAGAATATATCAACAGTTAGCAGACATCGGCAGAAACATTGATGATGCCGAGGTAGCAGAGATTATGCTTGTGGGATTGCCACAGGAGTATGATGCTCTTGTGTCGGGACTAGGAACCCTATGCCTTTCAAGCTCACTCTCAAGTGAAGTGGTACGCACCAGATTACTACAGGAGGAGTACCGTAGAAGTTCATCGCAATAACTAATGACTCAAATACAGCTTTAGCTGTGAATTCCAAGAAGAATATAATTTGTCATTTTTGTAAGAAACCTGGTCACATAAAGTCACAATGTTATAAACTGAAGAACAAGAAGAACTCATTCAAAAAGAAGAATGAAGATCAAGAACAAACATTGCTTGCTTCGGGTTTTGTGGGCAACAGAAGACTGGATTGTGGATTCCGGATGCTCTTCCCATATGACCAACGCCAAGGTTAAATTGTGTAATTTAAGGGAAAATTACAGTAAGATTGCAATAGCAAATAATGAAAAACTTGTAAGTGAGGGCATTGGTAATATCAATTTAAAAATTTCAAATAGTGACTGGTTAGTTAAAAATGTAATGTATGTACCACAACTGTCTGCGAACTTGTTGTCTGTGAGTAAAGTTGTTGAGCGAGGGATGACTGTTGTATTTAAGGAGGATGGTTGTCTCTTTTATAAAAAGTGTGAGATTAAGGGGGAACCAGTGTTGTTTGCTAAGTGTGACAAGGGCATTTATAAATTGGAGAATCTAGCTAAGGAGTACTCTTCAGCACTCCTACATGAAGTGCAGGAGGCAGAGAGTGCAAGGTCTGCTGCAAGCGTGTCCGAAGATGTGTGGCATTGTAGATTGGGGCACCTGAGTTTGAAAGGGCTGCAAACCTTAAATAAATGTGCTAATCGTGGTGTTATTTTTCAGAATACTAATCAAAATTCTCCGTGTATAGCATGCATTGAGGGGAAGCAGTCTGCCAAGGCGTACCCAAAAGGTGTGGCTCGTCGAGCAAGCCAGATTTTGGAAATCGTGCACTCAGATGTGTGCGGGCCAATACAGGACAGCAGCTGGAGTGGAGCTAGATATCTACTAATGTTTACTGATGACTTTTTCAAGAAAATCATTTGGTTATTTATTAAAGACCAAAAATGAGGTAATGTCTTGTTTTATAAATTTTAAAAGTCTTGTTGAGAAGCAAACTGGTTTCCATGTTAAATGTCTCAGAACAGATAATGGAGGTGAGTTCTGTAGTATCCAATTTAAGGAGTATTTAGCTCGTGAGGGGATTGTTCATCAAACGACAGTGCCATACTGTCCAGCTCAAAATGGAGTGTCTGAACGTATGAATAGGGTAGTAATGGAAAAGGAAGGTGCATGCTTAGGCAAGCAGGGCTTTGCAACCGTTTTTGGGGAGAGGCTGCAATGACAGCAATATATTTGAAAAATAGAAGCCCCACTACAGCGTTAGCAGGCCAGCTACCTGAGGAAGTGTGGACAGGACACAGTGTCTGTCTCAAGCATCTTAGAGTATTTGGGTGTGTTGCCTATTACTTATTACCCAAGCCCGCTCGGTCAAAGTTAGATGCCAAGTCAAGGTTATCTATTTTTGTAGGATACTGCGAAACATCTAAAGGTTACAGATTAATCGAACCATCTAATCCTAGGAGAATTATAATTGCAAGAAGTGTTGAGTTTTTAGAAAATAAATTTTATTTGGATTTCAGAAAAGTTTTATCTTATGACATTAATGATGATAATAATAATAATGAATTTAATTCTGAAATTGTATGCATTGACATGAATTATAATAATGAATTGAATAGCAATGAATTTAGTATAAGGAATGATGTTCATTCAGAAAGCAATGTCTTGGATTCTGGTCACAATGAAAATAGGAATGAATCTGATAATTCAGTGAGGTCTATGCCTGATAATGTGTGTAGTAAAAATCTGAGTTCTCACAATGATTTGAACCCAGATCAGTCACATAGTGATGTTGATGAGTTTTTCTCTCCAATTTCAGTTAACTCGATGTCTGGCGAGTCCGGCTCCAGCAGTGACACCTGTGTGGAATCTGCGCCTGAGGCTGCCAGCAGTCCAGGGTATGAGCCTTCATCGGGAGAGGCGTCAACATATGAGGATGCGACTCGTCCGGAGGCTTCCGTGACCGTCAGCAGATATCCTGTTCGCAGTACGCGAGGTATTCCGCCGTTACGGTATGTGGGTGACTATGACACATCTTTGTTGTCATCAGAACATTTTGAACTATGTTCTGATTTTTGTGAGCCACAGACATATCGTGAAGCAATGTCTTCTACGGATTGTTCCAAGTGGCAAATAGCCATGGATAAAGAGTATAACTCTATGTTAAATAATAATGTTTGGAGACTGGTAGACCGTCCATCAGATGCAAATATAGTCAAATGTAAATGGATCTATAAAATAAAAAGCGATGAGTCAGGTAAACCAGATAAATATAAGGCTAGGTTAGTAGCTCGTGGGTTTAGCCAACAGGAGGGTGTTGACTACAACGAAACATTCTCGCCCGTGGTTAGACACTCTACCTTGAGAATATTATTCGCCTTGGCTAACCAATATAACCTTGATATTGAACATATAGATGTAAGTACAGCCTTTTTAAACGGTGACCTGAATGAATGCATATATATGGAGCAGCCAGAGGGTTATGTAAGGTATGAAAACAAAGTATGCATTTTGAATAAAAGTATTTATGGGTTAAAGCAAGCGGGACGCATGTGGAATGAAAAGGTAAATGAGTTTCTTGAATCACATGAGTTTAAAAGGAGTAAGTGTGAGCCATGTGTTTACATTAAGATAAATGAGAGTGAATATACAATTTTGGCTGTGTATGTAGATGATTTTTATGTCTTTACTAATCGTAAGTTATTGAAAAAAGGAATTTGATGTACAGCATTTAGGTTTGTTAAAATGTTGTTTAGGTATGAATGTGACAAGAACTAAAGATACATTGATTTTAGATCAGTCTAGTTATATAAAGAAACTTTTAAATCGTTTTGGATTGTCACATTGTAAACCCGTGTCCACACCAATGGTTCTCAATAGTAAATTAAATTGTGATTCAGATGTTTGTATTGATGATGATATCTATCAGTATAGACAACTCATAGGTTCACTAATGTATCTCGCAGTTTGCACAAGGCCAGACATAGCTTATACCTGCAGTCAGTTAAGTCAATTTGTAACCAAATTTGACAAAAGTCATTGGATAGCGGCGAAACGCGTTCTTCGCTATCTTGCTGGTACTGTAAATCATGGATTGCATTTCAGTAAAAGTGATACTTTAAATGTCGTGGCCTATGCAGACGCTGATTGGGCGAACGATCCTTCAGATCGTAAGTCATATACAGGTTTCCTAGTTAAGTTAGGGAACAATACTGTTAGCTGGGAGGCTAGGAAGCAGCGCAGCGTCGCACTGTCGAGCACTGAGGCCGAATATATGGCGGTGACAGACGCTTGCAAAGAATTATGTTTTATTAAGAACTTTTTGTGGGAGATAAATGAGACGCAAGTTGATATGATTGTGTATAACGACAATCAGAGCGCACAAAAGTTGTTGCAATCAAAGGAATTTTCTCATAGAAGAACCAAGCATATCGATTTGCGGTATCACTTTATTAGAGATTTAATTCAGAAACATTACATAAGTGTAAGAGCCCTGCCTACCCAAAATATGCCTGCCGATATACTTACTAAACCTCTGCCATTAGAAAAACATTGTAATTTTGTCAATGACATGAATGTTAAAGTGTTTAATTATGATGTTTGAGAATTGTATTGTTAATTGTTATTTTGCATTGTGTTGCATTTTGTTTTCGGTTGATATCTATGTTGTTTTGTAGAGGTACCTTTTTTGTTGCATTTTGGATTGCTTATATTGTGTTGAATCAATTGAATTGATGTGCATTTTGGTATGTACCTAGTATTCATAGATAATGTAACATAGCATTAAAAGATTATTAAGAATAAGGGGAAGTGTTAAAATAAGAGTATATTCTTAAATCTTTATATGGCAATTATGTATTATCGAACTGTCAAAGTCATGCATGTTGACATATGTCATGTAAAAATGATTTTTTCCTTCCTTCTTGTAACCCTCCGCTCAACCTGAATACACGCTGCTGCATTTTCAGTATAATTTGCTGTTTTAATTAATCTCCATTGGAAGAATATTCATTCAGAAATAACGCTGACCATCTGCGCTTCAATCTGCGTTACAATATCATTTCAGTTCCTGTTCAAAATACCGGAAAGACCCAAAACATTTCGCTCTTTTCGACGATCGTGTCCTATCTCGCTCTAACTATGATTATTTCTCACTCTCGCTCGATATAAATCTAACCAATCTACACGTTGAGACTTGCAAATGCGTAAGTGAGATAAAACGCTGAGCGATATACCCGTCCTTGTCACTCGCCCGCGCGGGATTAACCAGGTAATTTCCGCTCGCGAGACCGATTCAAAAGGGTTTTCACTCCGATCGTAATGGCCCGAGCGTTACTGCGTAACCAGGTCAAAACACTTATTTTTTAGGTTTTTTATTAACCGGTTTCAAGCCCTGATTCAATTTATAAAAATCACACTTTATTGACAAACTAATAGCATTAGTTGCATAAGTGATGATGTAAAATCCGAGGTGTTTTCGCCAAAATTGGCGCGAAATGTGAAAAAATGTACTAACATTTCGAGTCAATTTCGGTTTTTCAAACACACGCAGAGGTACTTGTTAAAGTCTTGGACAACACCTATTATGAGCAGAGATCGGATATTCCAGTACATATTTACCTAAACTCCGAGGAGTACGTAACATGAGTGGATAATACCACCTCTAATAATTTTTTAACATCGGGATTTAAAAATCATGAATTTTTATTGAAATTATTGATTGAACAATATTATTCTACTTTTTGGAGTTCTGTACTAAAATTGTGTCAAATTAAAATGTCTTCAAGTGAATAAAATAAAAAGAAAAACTAAATATCATTATTCAGTTCAGTTATTTGTTAAAGATATCGAAAATTAATATTTTACTTTTTAGGTTAATCATCAACTCATGTTACGTACTCCTCGAAGTTTAGGTAAATATGTACTGGAATATCCGATCTCTGATTATGAGTCAAACAATAGGTAATTCAGTCCATGAGTCTCGAGATCAATACATTAATAATAAAAATAAGTCTTGCTAGTAGCCTCCTAACTTATCCTAAGTAAAAAAAAAACTGTTTTCGCTAACAGCACCACTTATCAACTTTTGTTACATACCCCACGTATGTTATGGATATGGAGGGGGAGGTCTACCCATCATGTTATAATACAGGTTTTGGTCGTAGGGTGGCGCAGCAGGCCTTGGTGGAATGGCGGGGTTGTTGACTTGTGGTTCAACATTGCTTGGACCTGAAAGAAGATTGGATATGTGAGATCACACAAAATTAGAATAGATTCAAAAAATAATGGAAAAATATAAATTTTCTATCAAAAATACTATTTATTATGAGCACAATGTAAAATTTCCTTTTGGCCAAGGACTGTCTCTTTCACTTTTAGTTTGTTTGATACTCAACCCTCAGTACCATTCCGGTGCGGTACTCGTCTTCGTCTTATTACCAAACTATTTTGTTTAGTTTTTAAGGGTATTCTAAAATTAATTTTACTCCAGTATTTTAAACGAAAATGATTCATAATATTAAAAAAAATATAGCATAGTTGTGATTCCTAGTAGTTGATTAAATGACAACGCAACTTACCAGGAAGGTATGGATTATACTGATTGACAGGTCGATAGGGCTGTTGCACCATTGGATACGGAGGCGGCCTGGGAGGCGGGTGCGAGTATGCCGTGACTACACGGTTGTGAGTACTACTAGAGGACCCAGAAAATGGAGGCGGAATAGGAGTGGGGCGTGATTGCGACGAGCCAGCACTGGTGGAAGGGAAGCCATGAGATGCTCCTGCAGATACCGTCGGGCCATTTGTGGACGCTTGGCCGTTCTTAATACTGTCTTTGGCAATCGCGTTCCTAGTTTGCGATTTAGCTAGTTGAGCTGAAAAAAAACACATCATTCAATACCTACATATAATAAAAAGGTCAACTTTCTGTGTCTATCTGTACATAAGAGTTAAGAAAAAAAAAATTAGAGGGTTTTTTATAGATGCAAGTTTATTTACTCGCATTTGCACTCTACCTAATTTAACCCCATAACCAATCGTTTTGAAATTTAGCATGTAAATTAGGTTGTCATTAAAGTCACCACTGATTCAGATGTAATAAAGTACGTCACAAGATATTCTTGATTTTTCCCTCCTGGGGCTTCCCCAGCTGGTCACATTTTTGAGACCCACCCCTGTTGTGTGGCGACACATATTAGGGTAGCGTGGGTTTTCGCCGCCAACGGGGGGAGGGGTGCAAATCGATCCGATTTTAAAATATGACGTCACGAAATTCGGGACCCTCTCCCCCCCTTGCCACACTTCGTCGAGCCTCTACCCGAAGGTAGTCAAACCCTTTAACGTGTGACGTACTTTATGAATGAACCAGAGCTACAAAGATTTTCCTTTAGTACTAGAGAGATAGTATAGGCCAAACCCTATTGTTTTCTGCGTAAGCAGAAAATTCATAAACAAGATAGGATCAAATGACTAGATAGATGTATTAGTGATTGGCACAGCCGATACTTGCACATAAAAATATCATAATCAATAGATTCATTTAAATATGGAGTTCATTTGTTTAATGTAAATAGTTTTACTCAAAAATGCATGTAATGTGGTCATTATTTTGATAACCTTGTTTGAGCAAAGTCGACTTTGCCGTTCTGTTTTCAAATAGCGGCCGACAAAGTTTTGCTGGCCGCTCTAACAGGCCGGCAAAACATTGCCGGCCGCTATTTTGACGTTTCAACATTTTAAAAATCGAATGCAAAAAGATTTTATAACACAGCTGTTTGTATTTTATAGAGATAGATTATTCCATATTAGGCTGTATAGTTCCAACTACCATTGCTTAAAAAAACAAAGAAGTAACAAAAGCGTGGTTCAGCGAAAATTTTTGTTTTTATTTAGTGACTTGTTGGCTAAAAATGAGCTCTCAAAGCGAAAATTCTTCCGATTCAATGTGTTTAACACCGCCAGACATTAAAGATGAAGCTAAATTAGTGACTGAAAATTGGATACCACGAAACTCAAAGTAAAAATATAAGCTTGCATATGAAAAATTTGTGCATCAATCCGGGAAAGTCGGTGTTGAATTTTAGTAACTGTACTTTTCATAATTGTCATTTTAATTAAATTTCTAGTTAATTAATATATTTTTATTTAAATTACTTGCTGGTTTTATTTAGATTTGGTACTTGCATTTTTGAGTAAAGCACTATACAAGCCTTGGCCCACAATGACTGCTTCGCTGGTCACGCTATGATTGCCTCGAGCTAGCGTAGCTACGCTCTAGGCCTTCCAGCTTGGCCATCGTTGCAGCCCTTGCTGTCCTCGCTGTGTCGGCCTCGACCTCCGGTCTCGGCCGACATCTCAGCTCGTCCATCAAGTGCTGCACGCTGACCGCGCTGTGTCGGCCTGGAGCTGCGCTCTCGGCCATCATCAGCGCGACCAGCAAAGTATTCATTATAGGCCGCGGCAGTAATGTACTATTACTCAAAAATGCATGTAATGTGGTCATTATTTAGATAACCTTGTTTGAGCAAAGTCGACCTTGCCGTTCTGTTTTCAAATAGCGGCCGACAAAGTTTTGCTGGCCGCTCTAACAGGCCGGCAAAACATTGCCGGCCGCTATTTTGACGTTTCAACATTTTAAAAATCGAATGCAAAAAGATTTTATTTAAAACACAGCTGTTTGTATTTTATAGAGATAGCATAGAGATAGGTACAAAAAGACTTTATTTCATATTTGGCCGTATAGTTCCAACTACCATTGCTTAAAAAAAAACAAAGAAGTAACAAAAGCGCGGTTCAGCGAAAATTTCGTTTTTATTTAGTGACTTTTTGGCTAAAAATGAGCTCTCAAAGCGAAAATTCTTCCGATTCAATGTGTTTAAGACCGCCAGACATTAAAGATGAAGCTAAATTAGTGGTTGAAAATTGGATACCGCGAAACTCAAAGGAAAATTTATAAGCTTGCATATGAAACATTTGCGCATCAATCCGGGAAAGTCGGTGCTGAATTTTAGTAACTGTACTTTTCATAATTGTCATTTTAATTAAATTTCTAGTTAATTAATATATTTTTATTTAAATTACTTGCTGGTTTTATTTAGATTTGGTACTGGCATTTTTGAGTAAAGCACTATACAAGCCTTGGCCCACAATGACTGCTTCGCTGGTCACGCTATGATTGCCTCACGCTAGCGTAGCTACGCTCTAGGCCTTCCAGCTTGGCCATCATTGCAGCCCTTGCTGTCCTCGCTGTAAAGGCCTCGGCCTTTATCTCAGCTTGTCCATCAAGTGCTGCACGCTGACCGCGCTGTGACGGCCTCGGCCTGGAGCTGCGCTACGCTGCGCTGTCGGCCATCATCAGCGCGACCAGCAAAGTAGTCATTATAGGCCGGGGCAGTAATGTACTATAAAGTTCATAACACAAAATAAAAATGCAAACAGGCCTCAAAGATTTTATTTATCTTCTATTTTATTATAATCGAAATTAAATTATAAAAAAAAACAGCATGATTTATGATTGGAAAGTTAACATGTCTCATCACTATCGAATTTAACTGTCAAAGTCGCGTGGTGCATCCACCACGCGATGCACTGACGTGTCATGATTTGCGAATCATAAGCTTGGTCTATACTAGGGAATGATTCAATAGTCTAGGGGATGAACCCTCTCCTGAAAAGAAGGGTTTTGGTGTATATGACAACTAGCTTTTGCTCGCGGCTATGTCAGCGTGAATTTCCCACAGATACAGTGCTTTTTCCCGGGATGAAGGTACCCTATACCCTAATCAGTACTTCTAACTATGTGTATGCGAAATTTCAGGAAGATTAGTTTAGTAGATAAAGCGTGAAGAGGTTACAAATAAACAAACTCACTTTAGCATTTATAATATTAGTTAGGATTAGAATTACACCGCGGGCAAAAGCTGATTATAAATAAGCCTAAGAACATATTACTTACAATTCGTAAGGAAACCGGCTCCACCCGACTTTTTCGCGCGATGAAGTAGTATATCGGGATCGTTCAACACGTCTTGTAAATCCGTAGACACCAACTGTAAGTAATTGATGCTACATATCATCAGGAAAATCTATTAACAAATACAAAGACACTATCAAAAAACAAGTGAACTAAGTGGGCGCGGTACACAGCCAATTTTGGCAGAAAACCGCAAATCGATGTACAGGATTGCAATTTGGTACACAGATACGTTAAGTAAAAACAAACATTTTGAGCGGTAGTTCCTAAAAATCGGCCGCTTAGGGGGCAGTAATATTGACATCAACTTTTTGTATGGGAATCGATCTTTTTTTTCAGAAACCTATCTTGTATGGTATCAAATGAAAGGGCTTCATGAGCCGGTTCTGAAAATATACTACACTATTACCTTTTGGCCACCTGTTTTCTAAAAACCGAAGGAGTAGTTTCGAAACATACCAATTTGGGCCCCTCCAGGTTGGAGACGGCTTAGTCATTTTTTGTAAAATATACGCCAAATGGCTTTAAATATACTCATATCAAACCTCAAGAATGCGATTTAGAGAAAAATAAAATTTACTATTTTTTGGATTTTTTTTTAAATTTCAGCCATTTGGTTATTTTGTGTCTCGTGGGAATATATGTTGATAAACAGGAACAGATGTTCCAGATCATTATTATTTATACGTCAGTAGAACATGCTCATCAGGTTGAACGACTTTTGCTAAGGCGCCATTTCCATATATGTAATAATATGCTGGTCTCTCGGAGTTCTTCATCAGATGATCCTGATGTTTAATTTTTATACGTCAACAGAAAATGCTCGTCAGATTGATAAACTTTTGCAAAGGTACCATTTCGATAGTTTAGGTGTTCTGTTAAGGTTCTTCATCAGGTGTTCTAGTTTTCAAAATCAATTATAGCCTATATGTTGCCCAGGCTTAACAGCTATACAACAAAAAAAGTTTCATTCAAAATTGCCAGTAGTTTTTGCGTGAAACGCGTACATACATACAGACAGACATAAAATTCCAAAATTTTTTTTTGCTTTCTATTATTATTTTTAAGTGTCCCTCTATCCAGAATACTTGTTCTAATATTTATTAAAAAATTGACATTTTTATTTATTCAGTATTTGGAATTAAATTAATAATTTCGTTATTAAGAATTGAATTGTAGTGCCCTACCAGGGTTCCATGATGTACCAACTATAATTTATTATGTGACCTTTGTAATACCATGGATACAATAAAGTAAATTGAAATTGTGAGTGTTTGTTAGAATGTCTTTAGATAATGTGGGAGTAGCGTCAGTACCTGGTGGAACTGGCTGCGGGGCACTACTCCTGGTGCTATAAGGGTTCCATCCCATTTCTGAGCCTACCACCGCTTGTAGGATCTTCTGCCGCTACCACATATAGAATGCGGCAACGTTGCCCGGGGTGGACCACTAGAGGTAGATCCCACCCACCCCTTCAGATGGAAATTAACCGACAACTCCATCTGCGCGCGCGACCTTATCTCATTGCGCAAGGTTCTTCTATTTAAGTGCAAACCCCTGATTATTTCACACTTTTTTTTTTATACTACTTAACAGGCATGCGGCCCACCTGATGGTAAGCGGTTACCGCAGCCTATGGACAACGGAGTCAATCAACACAACAGTGAGAATGTTATTGAGAGTGTCTTTTTGTAAAAAGCATTTTGTATCCAAACAGAACACTAGACGATCTAGCTGATCGAGTCTAGTCATCATAGAAAGTTGATCTCTAAAAATAACTGGCAGATAATATAAAATGTACAAATGATTAGGACATGAAAAGAAAGCTGTCTTACAGCACAGGATTTGTTTAGTTTTAAAACAGCTGCAATTTTTTTGCAGATAAATAAAATTTTGGTTGGAATGGAACGCATTTGAAGTCCTTGTCGCAATTTACAAGTTCCCTGTGAAATTGCTTTAAAAGTCGCACGTGGCGATTAATTTGAAGGTGGGTCCAGAATTTTTGTTATAAGTAATAAATACAGAGTAAAGGTAGAGCATTTTTTGTAGTACCTACTTAAGTAAACATAATGTATTATTGTTTTATACATTTACTAGCTTTCGCCCGCGTGAATTTCTCACGGGAACCGTGCCTTTTCCCGGGATAAAAGGTACCTATGTCCTTCTCCGTACTTCTAACTATGTGTATGCCAAATTTCAGAAAGATTGGTTCAGATGGACGGGCAACACTGCCGAAGTAAACAAACCCGCTAAGCTTAAATTTATATTAAAAAATATTAAAACATTGTATTAAGGTGTAAAAACTGTTTTCAATTAGAGTTTTGATAGTGATTATTAAGTGGAAGTGTTATCTCGAACATTAATGTCCTAATAAAGTTAATTTGAAGAAAAACAAATACAAGTACTGATTGTGTTTCGCGCCTATTGATAAACATTACAACAATTAAAGGTTGAATTGATTAAATAGGACATACAAGTGAAGTGCAATAAGCTATTTACAAACTATTTGTAGTATTATGAAGAATTAATAAGGTATTTTAGTTAATTCAATATCTGTTAATATATTTTGAATTTGAAATTCAAAAGTGACCAATTTTTCGCCGAATTCTCAGTTAAGATTGAAAATTAAGATTTATATCTAAGATCAAAATGGATTTCCAACAAAGGTAGATGAATTTATTGCTTGAATTCTAAATATAGAGTCAAGTGAGTCATCTTTTATATTCGTTACCAATCTGTCAGATATTAATATATTCAGAGCGCGATCTGGAGGCGTGGTATCTGGTTCAGTCAGTGACATTCATTGTCATTGCCAAGTGAAAGGACTCTGCTAAGGGTGTACAGTTACGGAAATTGTTACTTGATATAGATAATGTTTGTTCCTATTTTGTCTTGTCGTGGTGGTGTAATGAATCAAAAGTGTTATTTCATTCAATAAACGATCTTCGTCTGCTCGTTATCTACAATTTCCCGTGTACCACAACTCCCACCCCGAGTCCCTCTTTGTTCTATCCCGTGTCCTGTCTATTTATACATCAGTAGAAAATGCTCATCAGGTTGAACGACTTTTGCTAAGGCCCCATTTCCATTTATTTTATAGAGTAGCTGGTCCCTTGGAGTTCTTCATCAGATGTTGCATAAACTTAAATTTTTATACGTCAGCAGAAAATGCTCATCAGGTTGAACGACTGTTGCTAAGGCGCCATTTCCATATATGTACTAGTGTAGCTGGTCTCTTGGAATTCTTCATCAGAACGGCACTGATCTTGATGTACTTTATTTAACACTAGCTACCAGCCCTTGCTAAGCACAAGTATGTATTCCGGAAGAAAGTCTCTAAATGATAATGAAAACCACATATAAAATCAATTGCGTCGATTATAACATCTAAAGGGTACAGACGCGGAACTTCAACTTATTAAGTATATGACGATTTTAATGTTACCCCATCACGGTTACACTACAGTTTTCGAAAGTAGTCGTTTATAATTCATTCTTAGAACCTGTTTACAAAATAAATACGCGCATTTTTTTGCTTAAACGAGTATCCTTACTCATGTTTGCTCTCACGCGTATCCGACAAAGTCCACTTATCCCCAGATAACGATAAGCGTCATACGCCTGTTTTGCTTGTAACATAGTGTTACCAATCTCGGTTTCAAATCTAGATGCTGCGAGATCGCTCGGATAACGTCCATCAGCGGGCAGATTAGCTGGGAATTAATTAATTCTGTAGAACCGATTTCAAAAGGACTTGAAGCTACATTATACCTGAGTGACATAGGCTACCTCCCGAAACTGGGGCGGGATGCTAGCTCTTTGTAATTTAATTTATGTTAGGGTCTACATAAGCTGAATACTTATGCCAGTAAACCCCGCTCTATGATTAGGTATATAACCTATATATGAGTGTAATGTTTGTACCTAACGCATAAGTGTCAATTGTACGTATCATCGAGTATTTTCGCAAGTTTAATTAGCAAAAATATGCCATCTTGTGTCGTAAAGTGGTGTAGAAGTCACACAGATATGACGAACAGCGGAATTACCTTTCATAAGTAAGTATATTAATATTTTATTTAAAACATTTTGAATACTAGGGGAAAATGTTATGCAATATGTATCCAAGATTTAAATAAAGTAAAGTAAAGCGTAACTTTACATAGTGTACTTTGGCCTAAAAGTACCAAAAAGATCCGATGATAATAACAAAGTCTACATGCTGACAAATACCTAAGATACGAGCCGAATAGGAAAAGATCAGTTTCCATATTGACCTGACCGGGGATCGAAACAAGGACCTCCGGATTGTAGACTGTCGACTACTGAATCCTAATTAATATTATAAATGCGAAAGTGAGTTTGTTTGTTTGTTACCTCCTGGGAGTACGGAGAAGGACATAGATTACCTTTCATCCCGGGAAAAAGCACTGTTCCCGTGGGAAATTCACGCGGCGAAGCCGCGGGCGAAAGCTAGTGACTAATAAAATTAGCCTAAATATTGCTAACTAGCTGTCAAGCACTGATCATCCGATCAGTCCTCTCATACTGGAACCATTTCACCCAGTTCCCCGAGACCCATATAAGGTTTGAGTTAACTGGTAAAGCATGGTGAGTTAGTCGTACTCGTTATCTATGTTTTCATATAATTCATTTATTTTTAGCTACAAAAAAAACCAGCATTCATCTTTACCTTCATATTTATAGAAATTTAATCACATTAATTTGTAAACGTACATGCACATCTTAAATCTGCATACTTACAAAACCTTTGCAGGCATTGTGATTATAGGTACAAACAAATCTACAACTTTTTTACTAAATAAAGTTAATTAACAAACTTCAGTGGAAAGCTAGCCTTATAATCGATAAAATACATTTATAAATCAACGCGAAAAATCCTAGTCAATCATAATCCCCATACATTTTGAATAGGCTATTCCATAGAACGCATCGAAGCCCGATTTTGAATTTCGAATATCTCGTACCAACCGAAAAACGAACCTTTTTACACGACTGACCAAAAAAGGAGTGTTATGTTTTCAGCGTTCATGTATGTATGTATGTATGTATGTATGTAAGTTTCTTTATTCCACCATAAGTCCTGAACGGCTTAAAAGATTTTGATGTAAGAGGTGTTTTTATATTCCTTGCATTCGCCCGAGTGACATAGGCTATGTGACGTCATCATAAAAACAAAATGGCGGATTATATACGCGATAAACAGCTGACCGAAAAAATAAATTTGATCAATCTTACCGAGTGTAGTATCAAATTGAAGGGCTTTGAAAGGCAATTTCAAAAATATATATAACTTATATGTTTGTATGTATGTACTTTTAGTTGTATAAATAAAATAGATAGTAAGATCAACACCGTTAGATCGTCAATGTACACAGAGAGTCCGGCCTTCGGCCTCGCCCCGCTCTTTGCTCACAAGCCCGAGCTCGGCCTTCGGCCTCTCTTGCGTGGCTGGCAGCCCTGGAGCTGCGTTCAGGCCAGGCCGAAGGCCGAGTCTTTCGTATACATGGATGACCTTATGATTTCATTTCAAACGGCTCTTAACGTCGAGTGGCCGAGGGTCTCCTATAATGGCTCGCCCCCGTCGATTATACGATTCTAGTTTACGTAGGCAGTACCCCAGATCCACTTTGGCGCGCCTTGCGCCCATAAGGCAACAGTTCAAAGCTTCGTCTAAACTACCACCGGCTGTGGTCGACGCCAGGGTTCTCTATGTCATTCGGTCGAGCACCTCCCCCGCCTATATATTATAGGTACTCTCCGCAGGCAGTACCCCAGGTCTACTTTCAGGTCTATTTTGGTACCGTTCCCGGTGCTGCTGCATCTGCGTTTAAATTGAAGGATGCTTTCCTTCTCCAGCCGCATCGTCTCGTGAACAAAGTGCAGGACGAGGCCTAAGGCCGAGCCCTTTGTATACATGGATGACTTTTATATTTCATCTCTAACCTCCAGTAAACCAAGGACCCCCCCCCCACCCCGGCCGCGCAATCAAGGCCACAGCCCGAGCTGCGTCCAGGACAGGCCGAAGGCCGAGTCTTTCGTATACATGGATGACCTTATGATTCAAACGGCTATTAACGTCGGCTATGACTGGCTGTGGTCGTCGCCCAGGGGCCATTGTAATATTTGGTCGAGCACCCCCCTTCCCCGCTCCTTATCTATTATCTATCTTAGTTTCCGCGGGCGGTAATCCCAGCTCAGGTCACTTTGGTTGGTATATTTTGAGTACCTCCCCGCCTATATATTATAGGTACTCTCCGCAGGCAGTACCCCAGGTCTACTTTCAGGTCTATTTTGGTACCGTTCCCGATGCTGCTGCAGCTGTGTTTAAATCGAAGGCTTAGCTTCCCTTCCCCAGCCGCGCTGCCGTTTCGAGAATAAAGTGCAAGACGAGGCTTTAGCCTAAAGTCGAGCCCTCTGTATACAAGGACGACTTTTATATTTCATCTCAAACCTCCAGTACACCAGGGGCACACAACCACCCGAGCTGCGTCCAGGCTGGGCCGAAGGCCGTGCCAGAGCATAATCACGAGACGGATCTCGTGAGCATAAAGGGAGCGAGGCCGTAAGCAGAGTCCTTCGTATACATGGACGATCTTCCGATTTCATCTTAAAGCCCCAATATTCAACCGAGATACTGAGTCCGAAGGCCGATTCGCCTTGGCCCGCGAGGCCGATGGCCGAGTTCCGTGTATGAGAAGCCGAGATGCGTAGCGAGTCCGAAGGCTGGGGCCCGCCTCCAGCCGGTGCAAGCGAGACCGAAGGCAGAGTTGCAGCTTCATAGCAAAGAGCTAAAGCGAAAATAGTCTTTCGGCTCTTCACCTAGTCTAAACCGACAACTCTTCTACGTTGATGACTTTTTACTTACCTCTTAAACTTTTCTTTTAACATACTCGAAACTGCAAAAGTAAAATTGTCCTGCACAGCACGCTAGGTGCTTTAGCCTCGCCTCGCCTCTCGGCTTTATGTACGCAGCTCACCCATCAGGCCTTCGGCCTCAGCCCCTCTGCTGGTTTGAGATGAAATGAGAAGGTCATTTATGTATACGAAGGGCTAGGCCTTCGGCCTTTGTCACTCTCTCTGCTCACGAGATGGAGCTCGACCTTCGGCCAAGCACAAGTTGTCAGTCGTGTTTTTTATTTTTTAATAATTAGCTTGTTTCAATGTTTGGTCAGGGAATTTTAACGATACAGCCAGAATGTTATTCGGGAATGTGTTTCGGTTCAGAAGCGTCGCCACAATTTTGTTAATAGTTTAATCTGTAACGGTGATCGAGCCAGCCGCGTGGAGATTCTCGTGCTGCATGTGCAGGAAGGATAGTAAGTCCCCTTATTGAATTTTATAGAAATTTTAATCTAAGTTATTGATTGAAGAATATTATTCTATTTTTTTAAGTTTCGTACTAAAATTGTGCCAAATCAAATAATAAAAAGAAAACCTTAATATCTTTATTCAATTCAGTAATGTTTATTTATTTGTTATAAGATATCAAAAAACTATTATTTTATATTTAGAGGTGGTATTATTCACTCTTTATTACGTACTTCCTCGAAGTTTAGATAAATATGCACTAAAATATCCGATCTCTGATTATGATACAAGTGTGCTAATGAAATGTATGTAATGTGTATCTACGACGTTTTAAAGTAAAAACATACATGCATAATATATGGGAATATGGAGCTCGAGCGAGGGGATTAATCTTCTGATTGATCTACAAATCTGTGAACGAAATTTGAATGTTTTTTTGTATACGTGTATACTATACAGCCTATAAAATTTTTACAAATGTCAAATTTTTTTTAGTTTTATTAAATTTAATAGGCCTACATTTTTACTATTATATTATTTTACAGCCTATAAAATTTCGTCAAACTTCAAAAAATTTAATCCTCGCCGTACTACTCGTGCAAAATGATATACTTTCCGGACTTGTATCAAACAAAGTGATCTTATTAGGGTTCCGTTTTTGCCATTTGAGGTACGGAACCCTAAAAACTACTATTGTATCCCTCCGTGTCTTGTATTGTAATGTAATCTGATCTAATTTTTTTGTAGGAGCTCAAAAGCACGTCTCGACCAGACGTGCTATACCGAATACAGGTGTGGACCAAGCGCCCGCACCGTGTTAAATGATAATCTGTGTATGCGTCTATAGAAATTTTTTGAGAAAAATCAAAATTCAATAAAAAACGGAAAATCTAATTTTCCGGAAAACTATGTGGAAATTTGGAAATGTACTAATGCCAATTTCTTTGTTTCACAGCACACACACGTTATGCTCACACACACAAACACGCATTCTCTCATCTATACACATACACAAACATAAAATAGGTAATTAAAATAGGCTCATGCACTAGTTTTTAGTTATATAAGTACCTTAATATGTACAGACATCTCCAGAAGTGGAGTCAGAATTTCTCATACTAATTGATTATAGACGTGTTTGCACTTAAGACCTTATGATTGTGTGTTATTTGTAAAACGCCTATGTGTCTGTGCAATGTCAACCGACCGAATACGATGTTTCCATAGAAGTAGGTAGGCTGGCGCGGCGAGTCGGCGAGCGCTTCATACTTTTATGGATTTCATAGACATACTATGAATGATACGGAACGTTCATAGTATGTCTATAAAATCCTTGCTCTAACTTTATGGTATCGTTACTTCGTATGGGTGGTCAGTATGGACCAGCTATGAAAATGAATATTTGACGGTGAATGAACAAGCAATTATTAAAAAATAAAAAACACGACTGACAACTTGTGCTTGGCCGAAGGTCGAGCTCCATCTCGTGAGCAGAGCGAGTGACAAGGCCGAAGGCCTAGCCCTTCGTATACATAAATGACCTTCTCATTTCATCTCAAACCAGCAGAGGGGCTGAGGCCGAAGGCCTGATGGGTGAGCTGCGTACATAAAGCCGAGAGGCGAGGCGAGGCTAAAGCACCTAGCGTGCTGTGCAGGACAATTTTACTTTTGCAGTTTCGAGTATGTTAAAGAAAAGTTTAAGAGGTAAGTAAAAAGTCATCAACGTAGAAGAGTTGTCGGTTTAGACTAGGTGAAGAGCCGAAAGACTATTTTCGCTTTAGCTCTTTGCTATGAAGCTGCAACTCTGCCTTCGGTCTCGCTTGCACCGGCTGGAGGCGGGCCCCAGCCTTCGGACTCGCTACGCATCTCGGCTTCTCATACACGGAACTCGGCCATCGGCCTCGCGGGCCAAGGCGAATCGGCCTTCGGACTCAGTATCTCGGTTGAATATTGGGGCTTTAAGATGAAATCGGAAGATCGTCCATGTATACGAAGGACTCTGCCTACGGCCTCGCCCCCTTTATGCTCACGAGATCCGTCTCGTGATTATGCTCTGGCACGGCCTTCGGCCCAGCCTGGACGCAGCTCGGGTGGTTGTGTGCCCCTGGTGTACTGGAGGTTTGAGATGAAATATAAAAGTCGTCCTTGTATACAGAGGGCTCGACTTTAGGCTAAAGCCTCGTCTTGCACTTTATTCTCGAAACGGCAGCGCGGCTGGGGGAAGGGAAGCTAAGCCTTCGATTTAAACACAGCTGCAGCAGCATCGGGAACGGTACCAAAATAGACCTGAAAGTAGACCTGGGGTACTGCCTGCGGAGAGTACCTATAATATATAGGCGGGGAGGTGCTCAAAATATACCAACCAAAGTGACCTGAGCTGGGATTACCGCCCGCGGAAACTAAGATAGATAATAGATAAGGAGTAATAGGAATATTACAATGGCCCTGGGCGACGACCACAGCCAGTCATAGCCGACGTTAATAGCCGTTTGAATCATAAGGTCATCCATGTATACGAAAGACTCGGCCTTCAGCCTGTCCTGGACGCAGCTCGGGCTGTGGCCTTGATTGCGCGGCCGGGGTGGGGGGGGGGTCCTTGGTTTACTGGAGGTTTGAGATGAAATATAAAAGTCATCCATGTATACAAAGGGCTCGGCCTTAGGCCTCGTCCTGCACTTTGTTCACGAGACGATGCGGCTGGAGAAGGAAAGCATCCTTCAATTTAAACGCAGATGCAGCAGCACTGGGAACGGTACCAAAATAGACCTGAAAGTAGACCTGGGGTACTGCCTGCGGAGAGTACCTATAATATATAGGCTGGGGAGGTGCTCGACCGAATGACATAGAGAACCCTGGCGTCGACCACAGCCGGTGGTAGTTTAGACGAAGCTTTGAACTGTTGCCTTATGGGCGCAAGGCGCGCCAAAGTGGATCTGGGGTACTGCCTACGTAAACTAGAATCGTATAATCGACGGGGGGCGAGCCATTATAGGAGACCCTCGGCCACTCGACGTTAAGAGCCGTTTGAAATGAAATCATAAGGTCATCCATGTATACGAAAGACTCGGCCTTCGGCCTGGCCTGAACGCAGCTCCAGGGCTGCCAGCCACGCAAGAGAGGCCGAAGGCCGAGCTCGGGCTTGTGAGCAAAGAGCGGGGCGAGGCCGAAGGCCGGACTCTCTGTGTACATTGACGATCTAACGGTGTTGATCTTACTATCTATTTTATTTATACAACTAAAAGTACATACAAACATATAAGTTATATATATTTTTGAAATTGCCTTTCAAAGCCCTTCAATTTGATACTACACTCGATAAGATTGATCAAATTTATTTTTTTCGGTCAGCTGTTTATCGCGTATATAATCCGCCATTTTGTTTTTATGATGACGTCACATAGCCTATGTCACTCGGGCGAATGCAAGGAATCCAACAACACCTCTTACATCAAAATCTGTTAAGCCGTTCAGGACTTATGGTGGAATAAAGAAACTTACATACATACATACATACATACATACATGAACCCTGAAAACATAACACTCCTTTTTTGGTCAGTCGTGTAAAAAAGACAGACGCAAATTTATCACTTCAACCGAGTTCTCGTTTTAGTTGAACGCATTTGTTAGTGATAGTTATCTAAGTATTTGTGGAATATTACTTTACCAACACTTGCCAATATAGGCCATTATAAGTAGGTATTATGGAGACTATTCGGATTTACTTTGCATGATAGTGGTTGCAAAATAGTCTCAATTTCTAATGAAAGGAACTGGATTAAGTGTGAGTATTTTTAAACAAATAAATAGTTGTGATTTGAAATATGTGTGTGTAAATGTGTAATATTTTGTGATTAATTCAAACATAAAATGATAACATAATATTAATGTATTGTATTGATATATTTTTCTTCGTGATTTTTGCTTTGCATAAGTGATAGTTTTGAAATTAAATATAAACTAAATACCTAATTATATATTATTATATTTTTTTAGTGGACAACACGTTGGGTGTAGCGACTTGCTGCAGGGTAGCCTTGCCGCAAAGTAGAAGACCGGCTATTATCTCTGAGCAGCAGCAACAATAATGTTGGAAGAATATGAAGGCGATGATTTTACCTACCAGGCGTTATGCTGATTTATTTGATGTTTCGATGCCTATCTACTGTTCGTCGTGCATATCAAGCTGGTGGCGTGCATAAAAAAACTGGATAATTTATTTCGCTTCCAGAAATAAATGTCATCCTTGGCCAGCGCGGTCTTCTAACCTCAACTCCATAGAAAATCTATGGGGCCTGATGGTGCATAGAAGATGAGCAAGGAAGAATTAGTTTCTCATTGTATGGATGTTTAGGACAGTTTTTTTGTGATTGAAATATGTGTAGAAAAGACAACAACGGCAACTTTACAAAATAGTGAGTTAATTATTTGTGTTTAAATTTAATCAGTGAGTTCATTCATTAAGTAGGTATATTCCAACTGTCCTCTTTCTATTGTATCAAATCTGGTTTTATAAAAGTATAAACATTATTTAAATTATTTTTATACTTATTACTTGTTTTTGTATTTTGCATTACAAATACAAGGTTATGTTTCGTAATAGGAGATAAATTGTTAAATTGTTAGATGTTGAGGTTTAGTTTCAATCTTCTTTTCATGATGAAAACGAATACTTAAGCTATAACCTCAATATTTACTAACAAAAAGCGAAAGTATAATTTAGTAATAATATATAAAATAAATGAACAGATTCTTATAAGTAACTTACTACAGAATGCTTATTTTTAAGTTCTTATTTATTCTGTAATTAGATAGGGAAGTGATTAAACATAAATTTTGAATTTGTTAGTGTAGTTTATAATAATAAATTTTACATAAGTATACTATACCTATTTACATGAATAAATAGTTGTCATGATTTTTGAGAATTTTTATTTCATAACAAATATATAAAAGCATATCAATTACATTATATAAAAATACTCTTGGCTTATGAATTGAGTTTAATATGAAAAATAAAATATCTGGATGTGACTCGAACTTTGACCTGTATCAACTGCAGTCCATCCGACTACCAATTAGACCAGCAGATGCATTAGCTTGTGACGAAATTATCAATTGGTTGCGTGTCACCGTACTCACCACTATTGGTTTGCTTTATAATAAACTATAGGTAGTGTATTAGTGTATTATTATTTCTGAGTCAGAATTCACTACTTAGTACCCCGTAAATTTGATAGATGGCAGCACGTAGGCAGTATGAGCACGAAGCACTAGCATGCAGCAGAGTTGTGTCTTGGTGTGGGTGGGTAATATGATAATTAGCTTAGTGTGAGTAGTGTTCTTATTGTAATTATACGTCCGTAATATGGACGTAACGCACACAATGAAGGACTGCGCGCCTGCAAGGCAATATGATATTTAAGGTATGACTCCACTTTTGACTCTTGACTGTACATACTGTTGTTATTGAAGAGCGGGATCTCCTAACACAGGTAATTATTTACTTAAATGGAGATCCCAATCACAAATAAGATAATGTAAATGGTACAAAAATAAAGATTTTTTTTTTTTAATTATAAACTTTAAAGTTTGTGAAAATAGATGTATTTTGGATGTATGTTTGTTACTCTTTTAAAATGAAGAACTACTAGGCAAATTTCAGAGAAATTCGACGTACATTCATACTATGCAATTGATTACATTGCTAAATGCTCTCGGCAACTTCACTCACGTCTCGTTGACGCAAGTACAGTTTACAGAAAAAATGTCATACAAAATATTATTTATTTTTATTTTATCTTTAACTAGATAATAAAAAATTAAAAATATTAATTAACAAATTACTGATTTTAACAAGCTAATTATTAAAAAATAAAAAACACGACTGACAACTTGTGCTTGGCCGAAGGTCGAGCTCCATCTCGTGAGCAGAGAGAGTGACAAGGCCGAAGGCCTAGCCCTTCGTATACATAAATGACCTTCTCATTTCATCTCAAACCAGCAGAGGGGCTGAGGCCGAAGGCCTGATGGGTGAGCTGCGTACATAAAGCCGAGAGGCGAGGCGAGGCTAAAGCACCTAGCGTGCTGTGCAGGACAATTTTACTTTTGCAGTTTCGAGTATGTTAAAGAAAAGTTTAAGAGGTAAGTAAAAAGTCATCAACGTAGAAGAGTTGTCGGTTTAGACTAGGTGAAGAGCCGAAAGACTATTTTCGCTTTAGCTCTTTGCTATGAAGCTGCAACTCTGCCTTCGGTCTCGCTTGCACCGGCTGGAGGCGGGCCCCAGCCTTCGGACTCGCTACGCATCTCGGCTTCTCATACACGGAACTCGGCCATCGGCCTCGCGGGCCAAGGCGAATCGGCCTTCGGACTCAGTATCTCGGTTGAATATTGGGGCTTTAAGATGAAATCGGAAGATCGTCCATGTATACGAAGGACTCTGCTTACGGCCTCGCTCCCCTTTATGCTCACGAGATCCGTCTCGTGATTATGCTCTGGCACGGCCTTCGGCCCAGCCTGGACGCAGCTCGGGTGGTTGTGTGCCCCTGGTGTACTGGAGGTTTGAGATGAAATATAAAAGTCGTCCTTGTATACAGAGGGCTCGACTTTAGGCTAAAGCCTCGTCTTGCACTTTATTCTCGAAACGGCAGCGCGGCTGGGGGAAGGGAAGCTAAGCCTTCGATTTAAACACAGCTGCAGCAGCATCGGGAACGGTACCAAAATAGACCTGAAAGTAGACCTGGGGTACTGCCTGCGGAGAGTACCTATAATATATAGGCGGGGAGGTACTCAAAATATACCAACCAAAGTGACCTGAGCTGGGATTACCGCCCGCGGAAACTAAGATAGATAATAGATAAGGAGCGGGGGGGGGGGGGGGTGCTCGACCAAATATTACAATGGCCCCTGGGCGACGACCACAGCCAGTCATAGCCGACGTTAATAGCCGTTTGAATCATAAGGTCATCCATGTATACGAAAGACTCGGCCTTCGGCCTGTCCTGGACGCAGCTCGGGCTGTGGCCTTGATTGCGCGGCCGGGGGTGGGGGGGTCCTTGGTTTACTGGAGGTTAGAGATGAAATATAAAAGTCATCCATGTATACAAAGGGCTCGGCCTTAGGCCTCGTCCTGCACTTTGTTCACGAGACGATGCGGCTGGAGAAGGAAAGCATCCTTCAATTTAAACGCAGATGCAGCAGCACCGGGAACGGTACCAAAATAGACCTGAAAGTAGACCTGGGGTACTGCCTGCGGAGAGTACCTATAATATATAGGCGGGGGAGGTGCTCGACCGAATGACATAGAGAACCCTGGCGTCGACCACAGCCGGTGGTAGTTTAGACGAAGCTTTGAACTGTTGCCTTATGGGCGCAAGGCGCGCCAAAGTGGATCTGGGGTACTGCCTACGTAAACTAGAATCGTATAATCGACGGGGGCGAGCCATTATAGGAGACCCTCGGCCACTCGACGTTAAGAGCCGTTTGAAATGAAATCATAAGGTCATCCATGTATACGAAAGACTCGGCCTTCGGCCTGGCCTGAACGCAGCTCCAGGGCTGCCAGCCACGCAAGAGAGGCCGAAGGCCGAGCTCGGGCTTGTGAGCAAAGAGCGGGGCGAGGCCGAAGGCCGGACTCTCTGTGTACATTGACGATCTAACGGTGTTGATCTTACTATCTATTTTATTTATACAACTAAAAGTACATACAAACATATAAGTTATATATATTTTTGAAATTGCCTTTCAAAGCCCTTCAATTTGATACTACACTCGATAAGATTGATCAAATTTATTTTTTTCGGTCAGCTGTTTATCGCGTATATAATCCGCCATTTTGTTTTTATGATGACGTCACATAGCCTATGTCACTCGGGCGAATGCAAGGAATCCAACAACACCTCTTACATCAAAATCTGTTAAGCCGTTCAGGACTTATGGTGGAATAAAGAAACTTACATACATACATACATACATACATACATGAACGCTGAAAACATAACACTCCTTTTTTGGTCAGTCGTGTAAAAAATACTAAATGCTACGATTATTTGATTTTACGTAAAAATTAAGTTTTGCGAATGTGACCTTTTGCGAAAGTGACATTTTGTGAAAGTAGACCTTTTGCGCAAGTAACCTTGTGCGAAAATGACATTTTGCGAATGTGGACCTTTTAAAATCAAAACCTCAAAAAATGGCAAAATCAAAATCGAATCGGAGAATGTTCTATGACAGGCATATTGTAATGTTAATACGCACAATCGAATCTTCAAATGTTACGTTACAGGTTATTATTCGCAATGTGGGAACAACTTAACAATCTATTTTTTTTTTTTTTTATAACATAGGGCGGCAAACGAGCAAGCGGGTCACCTGATGGTAAGTAATCACCGCTGCCCATGGACAACCACAACACCAGGGGTATCGCAGGAGTGTTGCCGGCCTTTTAAAAAGACGTAGGCTCGTTTTTTGAAGGTTCCAATGTCGTATCGGTTTGGGAACACCGCCGCAGGAAGCTGATTCCACAGTTTGGTCGTACGTGGCAAGAAGTGTCTTTTAAAACGCACGGTGGTTGACAGCCAATCATCCAGGTGGTTTGGATGAAATTTCAGTTTATGGCGGGTGGTATGGTGGTGAAATTTTGCGGCGGGTATTAGGTCAAACAATTCCTCAGAGCACTCCCCGTGAAAAATGCGGTAGAGAATGCACAAGGATCCAACATCCCTGCGCAGAGCCAGAGGATCGAGGCGGCCGACGAGAATCTCGTCGTCGACCATGCGTATCGCACGACGTTGGACGCGGTCAAAAGGGAGAAGTTGGTATTGAGGAGCCCCGGCCCAGAGGTGAGAGCAATATTCCATGTGCGGCCTGACTTGTGCCTTATACAGCTGAAGGCGATGCGCCGAAGTGAAATATCGCCTCGCTCTGCCGAGGACACCCAATTTTTAGAAGCCAACTTAGCCTTATCTTCAAGGTGACCGCGAAATTGAACGTCGCACGAAATCTCAACGCCTAAAATTACGATTTTTGGCTGTGTATGTAGGGAAGCGCCCTGGAAAGAAGGAGATAGGACAAAGGGGCTTTTTTTCGCGGTAAACGCACAGACTTGTGTTTTTTTGGGGTTAAATTGTACTAGGTTGGAATTACCCCAGTTTGAAACTTGGTTTAAAGAAGTTTCAACCTCAGATACAAGTTTATTTCGACACTCAGAGACGCGCGCCCGAGAAATGTTACCTTGACCGGAATAAAAGGAGTCCACCGTGCTATCATCTGCATAGCAATGGATGCTGTTGGGTTGCAGCATATCATTGATATGCAAAAGAAAAAGCGTTGGGGACAGAACACAGCCCTGTGGGACACCAGCATTCACGGGCTTATATGCAGAACAAGAACCGTCAACAACGACTTTAATGCTGCGCCCTGTGAGGAAACTGGTAGCCCATTGGCATAATTTCTCGGGCAACCCGTAGGAAGGAAGCTTCGATAGAAGAGCTTTGTGCCAGACCCGATCGAAGGCTTTCGCCATATCTAAACTGGCCGCCAGGCCCTCCCCTTACTCTCAACCGCTTCCGCCCATTTATGGGTCAGGTATACCAGAAGATCGCCAGCAGACCGCCCATGACGAAATCCGTACTGGCGATCGCTTATGAGTTGGTGCTCCTCAAGGTAAGATAGAAGCTGGCGGTTTATAATGGATTCCATTATTTTGGAGAGCAGGGAGGTAATGGCAATAGGCCTGTAATTGCCAGGATCAGAGCGGATCACCTTTCTTGGGTATTGGGTGAACTAAAGCAGTCTTCCAAGCCGACGGGACAACGCCTGTAGCGTAGGAGTGTTGAAAAAGGCGCGTCAAAACCGGAGTCAACTCAGGAGCGCAGGTTTTGAGCACAATGGCAGGGATTCCGTCAGGCCCATTGGACTTATGAATTTCGAGGGAGAAGAGTGCCTTCCGGACAGATTTTTGAGTAAACCGGATGTCCGGCATAGTACTCGCACAACGTGAAATATTCGGGGTATTTTCCCCCGTCATCCAAAGTCGAGTTAGACGCAAAAAAGGTACCCAGGAGATCGGCTTTCTTTGCATCGTGGACCAAGGTGTCATTTGCCGTGCGCAAAGGTGGAAAAGATGGTTGACAAAAATTTCCCTGAACAGCTTTGGCAAGAGACCAGAATGATCGTGTACCCGAAGGAAGTTGGGCCAGTCTCTCACCAATTCTCCCGATATGTTTCGCCTTCGCAGTAGTCACAGCTTTTTTTAGGGATCTGGAGGCAAAATTATACTCCCTCTTAAGGTCGTTCGCTATTGGATCCCTAGTTGCCATTGCATTGGACCAGGTCTGAAATCGTGTTTGCTTTTGGCTATACGCCTCTTTGCAAGAACGGTCAAACCAGGGCTGAGACTTGCCACCAACAGGCACAACAGAACTTGGAACAAAGAGTTCCATGCCCTGCAGCACCACTTCAGCAACAGAGTCGGCAACGGCAGAAACAAACCCTATCCCAAGGGTAGGAAGAAAAGAAGTTCCGCATCCCATCCCAATCTGCTGACTTAAAGTGCCAAACACGGCGGCTACCGAGAGAACGGGGCCGTAATTTGCGTGTGGATGGTACTATGCTCCGGATTAGGCAATGGTCTGATGAGCCCAGTGGAGCATCAACAGAGACTTTATAGCCATCCGGATGGGAGGTCAGCAGAAGATCAAGCCGTGAGGGCGTATGGCCTTCCACATCTGGTATGCGAGTAGGGGCAGAAACCATCTGTGTCAAACCATAGGCCGCGGCAAAGGCGTGAGCAGATCTACCCGCATGATCGGTTTTTTCCGATTGGAGCCATTCTATATGGTGGGCATTAAAGTCTCCAAGAATTATAATTTCTGCTGATGGGATCTGCTGCAGAACGTAATCTGTCGCCATACCGATATGCTCCATGAGTCGGTCAGTTTCGGTATCACCACTATGGGACCTGTAGAGGCATGCATAGACGCGAGGGTGGTCGTCACAATCTACACGAAGCCATAAAGTAGACAGGTCTTTGCCTTCAAAATTGCATAGACGGCGAACACAGACATCGTCCCTTACAAATACGCATACGCCAGCATGTGGCACGAATTTGTGCTCAATTTTGTAGCCGGGGTAAAGTAGGTATGACGCATCTGACGGAGACGATATCTGGGTTTCCGTTAAAAAGAATAAGGCCGGCTTTTTCTGTCTCCAGATGGTAGTGGACTGAATTAAGGTTGGAATGAATACCCCTGATGTTGCACATATGGATGTGAAGTGCATGGGGGTGCCGCAGCCTTATCTTGGGCAATGACGAGCGGGATTTTGCCCTCCCCAGAGTACGTAGGGCGGCCCAAGCATGAATGCTCAGGAGGGATTCTCCTGTACGTAACGTACCGGTACCCTCCTGGGGTACTCTATTCCTTTTAAATTCCGCTGCCATATTTGGGGGAGGGGGATGGGCCTCCGGCTCTCTCACTCACCGAACGAAGCATAGAAGCCATGAAGCTACTACTCAAACGTCGATTTTCTGTGAGAGGGTGGTACTTCCCCGGACGAGCCGGCCCATTCATGCTACCAGTAAAATGAATTTTGCCGGTAGCGTGGCTCTACAACAACAGGTCAGGTCCAAGAACTCTGGATGCCCAAACGTTGCTGGTGTATCATATAAACATTGTATATTTGTCTGTGTCTTTTAGCATCCAATAAAACTACTTTCTAGTACAACTTTTTTATTGAAAGTCTTGTTGCAAATTGTTACTCTCCTTAGCTATGGTTCAAGGAAACCTGTTACGACATTTGTAGATCATTACCCCTTTCTAATTGATGTGAGGGTTTTAAAAAAGTCTTTTACAAACCTGCTGGCACAGTCCCGCTGGTCAAGTACCGGGCCATATCACTATTGAAGGCTGCAGCGCTTGTCTCTCTCTTTGCTTGTAGTTCTGCCAACTGCTGTCTCTCTCGCTCACAGGATTTTACCGAGTTGTCTTTGGCCAGCTGACTTCTGATGGCTTCAAGAGCCTCTATAAAGAGAATAATTATTGTAAACGTAAACACTTCGTATCCAAATATTATTATAAATATTTTTCATAAATTTTATATGTAAACACTTCGCATCCAAAAGATAAATATTTTTTATAAATTGTAAATGTATGGTCAGACATTACAATAAAAAAAGGCAGTTATTAAAATTCTGCAAGTAACAGGTAGATTCAGTGGGTCGCCACCAACGTGAGTTACTAGTTAACTCAAAACTATATATGGGTCTCAGGGAATTGGGTGAAATGGTCCCGGCGTGAGAGGACTGATCACCCGTCTGGTGCTTGCGCTGGCGTCCCCAAACAGTAAATAATAAATACTCACCCAAAATGTATGGAACAGCTGATTTTTTTTGATATGGTCAGACTTGTATGAGATAGAGGTACTGTATTAATTCTGAAAAATGTACCTAATAATATACTGGACCTCACCGAATCCTATCTTAAGGGAGTCAGGTTTGCCTTCCTCCAAAGGTTTACCTTCCCCCGACCGTAGGTGCATAACAAACATCGAATTTTTTACACATTTAAAATAGAAAATTCAATCAGCACCCAGGCAATCATGTTTTCAGGAAAAACAAAAGTATGTTATCGGTAAGTATATTTACAGTTATTAACACAAAAAATATTTCCACACAGAATCTGAACACACAAAATTTAAATGCAAAAAAATAGTTGCTGCAAGTTCAATCACAGGTAATTAAAATGGTTAATTAAAATATACAGAGTTTCTTGTTGCATTGCATAGCTATACTCGGTCCGCAATTATTAGTCCACGACCGCGATATTAACAGGTCTCGAGTCATATAAAACTCTTGTACTTAGTGCTAAAAGGAAACTATATTTTTCTCTATTTGTATATATTCATCCAGATAATGGTACACTGTGACATTAACCAAATTAAACATTACTGAATTTGAATACTACGATGATGTCTAAACAACTGTTGTTTACGGATACCTTGCTTGTTTGCCGCCCTATGTTATAAAAAAGATACTTATATAATTTATACAGATTCGCTGCAGTGACTGGGAAGCCGATGAGCTCTCAGACAGAGAAACAAGATATGCAGCTGTTGATGCCCATGTAGCCATAAAGATGTTTGTCAACTTTATCAACGAATTGGGCAGGAGTCCCTGGTCTTTTTTGATTAGAAGAAGCACTAATGTGTGGGACCAGTTGGACAAAGTTTGCTGGGAATATACTGATGTGCAGTACAAGCAGAAAAATAATGCAAAAGCCAAATGCGAAGCGAAAAATGTGAAAAATGAATCGTAAGTTTATTATGGCAATCATAGCCATAAGGCATTTTCAAAGTAAAGAATAAGAGCTACATCTAGAAGCCTGATCCATTTGGGATTTATTTATTATTTATTTATTATTTTATTTATTAGGAAGACCAACAGCTATTTAAACTACAATAGGTTATCACTTAAGAACTAAAGAAGCCAATTACAGGTCCTCACAAATAGAAGAATAATTACATAGTTGAAAACGAAAAAAATAAAAAGATAACTTATACTTTTGATCTGCCGAGACCAGTTTCGTTATGTTAATAAAGGCCTATGATGAAATCTGATACTATAATAGATATTAGAAATAGTCCTCCGGGTGACGGTGTCTGTCTGTATGTTTCACACCTTGTTGATTTTCTGACCTAAATGAGTTTTCGTAGTCAGTGGAAACCATTTTTTTTTTCCTAGCCATTTTCGTCCCACTGCTGGGCAAAAGCCTCCCCTAATTTCCTCCACGTATCTCTATCTTTGGTCTTTTCCTTCCATTCTTTATCAAAAGCTCTTAAGTCGTCCGCCCATCTCGTCTTTCAGAAAATTATGTACAGAAATTACAGAAGCGAAGGACCAAGATGGTCACAAGGAGTAGTCATCAGTAAAAGTGGGCCTTCGAGTTATCAAGTCAAAAGTGTCAGTAAAATCAGGTTGGGACTTCATAATTTAATTCGAAGTAAGCAGATTTTTTACTCGATTTGGATGAAGCAAAGGCAGCATTATGTCTATTGCGAGCGTTATTCGAGTCATTTCATTTGCATTCATCAATCTCGGGATAGCTCAAATAAGTTTTGAATGTAAACAAGGAAATATATTTGTTTTTGTACATAAGGAAATAATAGTTTTTTTACTTTACTAAGAAGGATATTAGCAATAAATCATGTGATTTATATGTTTATGGGTTTTTCCTGTGTAATATTTGACCTCATTGTGGCAAATGATTAACACATGATTGCCATATTCTAAAATCACATGTGTCATTTCAACAAAAAGATGCTAGGTATTATTTGGCCTCCTTTTTCTGTTACATGATAAACCAGATTTTATTGGTTTCAAGGTAGAATAGTTCAATAGATAAAGCGTGAAGAGGTAATAATCAAACAAACAAACTCACTTTCGCATTTATAATATTAGTTAGGACTAGCGCCGGCTTCACTCAGGTGGTATACATAAATTGTAGCCTTTATACTCAGGTATAATGTAGCTTTCAATTGGTGAAAGAATTTTTGAAATCGGTTCATAAGTTCCGAAAATTAACCCCTACAGACAAACTCACAAACTTACAAGCAATCCAACTTTATAATATTCGTATTCGTTTCCAGAGAGATTCGGAAGAGGATGCTGCTGCTAGAATAATAAAAGCTCGAGCTTTGCACAACTCCGGCCCGTATGGCGTTCCAAAAAGTTAACCCACAGAGTGAAACTGAAAATATTTCGGTCAAACGTAAAAACAGTCCTCTTATATGGATGTGAAACGTGGAAGGTCACCAAAAAGATCACGTCTCCTATCCAGGTCTTTGTGAACCGCTGCCTGCGTCAAATACTTGGCATTTTCTGGCCAGACAGAATTTCCAATGAACAGCTGTGAGAAAGCCGGGAAATGCCAATAGACTTCTAAATTAGGCGCCGCAAGTGGTCATGGATTGGTCACACACTGCGAAGGGATCCCTCACATATCCCAAGGCAAGCTCTGGAGTGGACTCCCCCAGGGCAAGCGCAAAGTTGGCCGTCCCAAGCAGACCTGGCGACGCACTATTGCAGCGGAGCTCAAGACAATCGGGCTGACCTACATCCATAACCAAAGTATTTCGCTAGATGTTGCAAAAAACAATTCACATTTTTAAGCGATGTTTGGACGATACCAAAACGCCGCTAACTAAACGTACATTCAAATGACGTCACGCATAGAAAATGGACACAACAAAAAAATAAAAACACAAAAAAGAGTAAAAACATTTACTTAACAATAATCTGCCAAATGGGAACAAAGAAATGTTGTCAATTTATTGCTCCAATACCTCCCTGGTGACAATCAAAACTTGTATCAAAAATTAAATTTTTGTAAACAAAAAAATTAATACAGGGAGTTACAGTTCATTCGCTCAAAAAGTTTGCGCTGAGGCGGCGGCGGCATAAAATGTATTTACATACATACATATTATCACGCCTTTTTCCCGTGGGGTAAGCAGAGACTAGCGATGTCCACTTGCCACGATCCTTACAGATCTCTCTCGCTTCCTCTACACTCATCACTCTCTTCATACATGCTCTCCGGTTATGGGTGCTTCTAATATCTCCTTTTTTTAAAGGACATAGGGCACCAATGTATGGGCTCCGTCCCCACCCACCAACACAAATGAAACTGATGCCAAAGAGTTCCTAAAATATCTTTTATTTCATTAAAATCCTATTCATTTCATAAATCAGTGGGGTTCATTAAAAAAAATACATTTTGTAAAAATAATTGGGCTTCATATAAAAATGTATGGGATTTACCAACACAGCCGGCGCCGCATCTCGACAAGTAAGTTGGTTTGTTATTATTTATTAGTTATACCACTTTGGCTTTTGACACACGACTGAGGCATGATATCTACTTTTGTAATTAGGGGAATTAATCCCCTGGTATCTGTAATGAAATCTTGAAAAATTTTATCTTTAATTTGCAAGGTTTGACTGGACCCTACTAAGTTGAAATTCACAGTTGCAATGACAAAGCTTTATGCGCCCAGAATAGGCTTTCAACAAAGGAAAGGAACCCATCGGTTAACTGCATGGACATCCATGTTTTTGTCACGCATTTCATACGCTAAAATCTCCCTAACGACAATAAAATGAATAATAACAGTTCAAACTAGGGTTTGTTACCGGTACTAAATTCGCGATTTTATAATTACTATTTGGGGAACTCCAGCGCAAGCACCAGATGGGTGATCAGTCCTCTCACACTGGGACCATTTTACCATACTTACTTACTACTTACCCCGCTGGCTCAGTGACCTCAAAGTGGATCTTTGCCATTGAATTATAAATAAATATGGAAGTGTAACTCTCATACAACGAACGCTCAAATCTTGGTTCCATTTACGCAAACAAATGTACTTAAATACAACAAGACACTCACACATTCTCATAGAAAAAGCTAGTACACAATTGGGCGCGTCAAGGTCACGGGGCGGGGTCAACACACCGCGGCAGCCGGCTACCGCTCAAACAAACGGCCAGCCGCTTGGCGTTTGAATTCTCCCGTGGAACTCGGAACAATGAACTATTAAGTTTTTAGAAAAATAATAAACCTTATGATTAATCTTATTTTATTGTCTATATATATATATAATCTTATTTTATTTTTACTTATTTTATATATATATAATCTTATTTTATTTTATTGCGAAAGATACAAAAATCAAGTACACGTTTGAATAAGTACGGTGCCAGCCACAGTCGCGGCGAATTAGGACGGTGTCTAAATTATTTTAATTGATTTCGCCACGGAACGATGGACACCGAAATGTCTATTTCGGAAATTTTACCACCCACAGGATAAGTATAAAAATAAAATTAAAAAATCGTGGAAAGAGATAAAAATAAAATCCTATTCGAATCAACTCTTTCCCCGAATCCTGGTTTAATATTAAAAATAATATAATCAAGGGTTTTGACACTCATTCTAGACTACTGGAAATTTTTTTGGTTACTTTCTGTATTTCTCGTATATCTTGTGAAACTTTCCATTTATACTCCGGTAAACAATCTGTTGTTACAAAGAACTTCGTAATGAGAGTTCGCAAATCCGTCCAGTTTTTTTTTGTAACAAAATAACTATTTGTAATTGACATAATCATGGATGATTTGTCTTGGTGTAATAGTCATAATTATGGGAAAGAACCTGAATTACTGAAAAATTTGCATTATAATTATTTATACTGAATAAAGACAATCTCATAGTTTAATATATATGACCATGTATTTTATTTTACTCAAAAATGCATGTAATGTGGTCATTATTTTGAAAACTTTGTTTAAGCAAAGTCGACCTTGCCGTTCTGTTTTCAAATAGCGGCCGACAAAGTTTTGCTGGCCGCTCTAACAGGCCGGCAAAACATTGCCGGCCGCCATTTTAAAAATCGAATGCAAAAAGATTTTATAACACAGCTGTTTGTATTTTATAGAGATAGCATAGAGAGAGGTACAAAAAGATTTTATTCCATATTTGGCTGTATAATTCCAACTACCATTGCTTAAAAAAAACAAAGAAGTAACAAAAGCGCGGTTCAGCGAAAATTTTGTTTTTATTTAGTGACTTTTTGGCTAAAAATTAAGCTCTCAAAGCGAAAATTCTTCCGATTCATTGTGTTTAACACCGCCAAACATTAAATATGAAGCTAAATTAGTGGTTGAAAATTGGATACCGCGAAACTCAAGGGGAAAATATAAGCTTACATATGAAAAATTTGTGCATCAATCCGGGAAAGTCGGTGTTGAATTTTAGTAACTGTACTTTTCATAATTGTCATTTTAATTAAATTTCAAGTTGATTAATATATTTTTATTTAAATTACTTGCTGGTTTTATTTAGATTTGGTAATTGCATTTTTGAGTAAAGCACTATACAAGCCTTGGCCCACAATGACTGCTTCGCTGGTCACGCAATGATTGCCTCGCGCTAGCCTAGCTACGCTCTAGGCCTTCCAGCTTGGCCATCGTTGCAGCCCTTGCTGTCCTCGTTAAAGGCCTCGACCTACGGTCTCGGCCTTTATCTCAGCTCGTCCATCAAGTGTTGCACGCTGACCGCGCTGTGTCGGCCTGGAGCTGCGCTACGCTGCGCTCTCGGCCATCATCAGCGCGACCAGCAAAGTAGTCATTATAGGCCGCGGCAGTAATGTACTATATACTTATTTGAAAATATATATCAATATCACCATCTCTTTCACTCTCCTGGCCTTGTTTTTTTGTGGTGATTTTCTTAGTCAGTGATATAAAATAACTATGAAGAGATGACATAAATAAATAAGAGTTCAAACTTACACTTTCAACATTGCTAAAAGGTTGAAAATATATAGTAGTAGGTGTAAGAGCCAGCTTTCCCTGATGCCTCACAAGTGGGGAGATCTTCTCAGCCTGCAGGTCACAAATAATTTCCTCAGTGAAATCATCCATCATCACAGGGTCCATCCTCATGTACCGAGAATGTAATATTGTAGCCACCATACTGTTGTGCTCTGAGCATGCAATGTTGAAGCCCTTTGCAACTGCTCCATTTGCGACAGACATTCTTCAGCTGATGCAAAATCAAAGTAAATAAAAAAAATCTTTTTTCTCATAAACAAATTTGTATGGAGCCAAAATATTTTCCTCAAGCATTTCAGCATACTGTTTCATAGACACTTTAATTATATTTCTCCATTCGTGAGATCTTGGCTTAACAATAGACAATTTATCACAATCCTTGAACTGCAACTTTACAAGAGGATAAGTCCAATCTCTTGGCTCAAACACCAACGATTTGGAACAAAGCTTCAGGCGACCTTGGCGTGCGTTTTCCTCAGTAACAGACTCTTTGTCATTCATAGTACATGAGAAGTCTTCAAAATATATTTCTCCAGGCTCTAAGAGCAGCATTGAAAATCTAAACAAAAGGCCAAAGTAAATACAATCATTTTATGAAAGACTCATAATTCTGTAACATCCAAAATTGTGACTACAATCCGTGACTCACATTGTATTTAAGTAAAATAAAAACATTTACCTCGGCTTATCCATTGTGACGAAACTTTCACTGACAACTAAATTAGGTATTATCTTTCCCAATTGATATAAGGGTACGAAATATTTAACGAACCATATTCAAAGCAGCTTTGAAGCAACTTTACACACAACAACAAACAGTTGATTCAACAAATTTTAATCACTTTTCTTCTTATGTAACACAAAATTGGTGACAATCCGGATATTAAATATTGTATAATGGTTCATACTACATAATTAGCATTATGCATGTATTAATATATTGTTAGTTATTCGTATTTTATGTTTAGTATTTACATATTAATTATTATTAATTATTATAGTTGTTAAGTACTGAATGTTATATTTTGATTTTATATATTACTAGATGGCGTTATCTCAAGTTAAAACTCGCTATGAAGTTTCTTTCGCCCAGACGTGTATAGGTTTGAAGATTGTACTTTTTTTTTGGCTTAACTTTTATGACAATTACACGGTCGTCTCAATTTTGAGTTTTTATTCAGTTGGACCTCGCGGTGTATTTTTGACAATCAGCCGATTGTTCATTCCTTCGAGCCGGATGCTTGTTGGTTTGTTCAATATAGGCTTTCTCGTTCGCACCCACGGGCAGTAGTTTGCTGTCAAGGGCGAACACTGTGCACTTGTTTGGCGCCAATTCTGTTGTTGAGCGGTACCTATCCAGGAGAGTTGCAACTTCGGGAACACCATAGAGCGCGCCAACAAATATTACTGGAACCAGCGACAAGTATTCGCGCACTCTATGTGGATTGTGATACCACCGCACCGCAGGATACCACAAAACAAACAGAAGCCCAAGGAGAAAATCACTCTATGCGACTACGTGTAAGTGACGTGACGGACATGTGAGTACATTTATTTCAGTTTGATTCAGTGGCAGCAAAATTGAACCTTTATAACCAAGAAGCTTTAGAGATAGAAATTTTATAGTAGTTACTGTACGGACTTAGAATAGTTTTAAGAAAAGTGAACCGACGGGGAATCCATGCCCGATTTCCTTCCGGTTTGAGTGCGACAAGGTTCTAAACACTTGCAAAATTTTCACGTTCGATCTTTAACATAGAAAAAATTTCACCTTTTGGCCAAATTTTCAACTTGTTATTTTTTGTAGACTATTGTTGCAGTTAATCATGGATTCTCTGATTAAGGTCCAAAAAAGCACCCATACGGATATTAGCAAGGCATACACCAATTTCAAAAAGGCTCCAAAAGAAAGATTAATTGTAGCTTTTATAGAAACCAAACTTGATGTCTTGGAAACACAATGGTGTATGTTTTCCGAAAAACCATAATAGACTTATGGGTGATTATGACTGCGAAAAAGTTGGGGAAATACATCGAATGTAATGTTTATGAATCTACCGAAGAGTTATATGTAGAGTATAAGTCCGCACTCAAGGATAAGCTAACGCAAATCCAACTTTTAGTACCAACTATTCCTGTTCCTGTCAGTAATACTAGTGCCATCTGCAAGGATAATAAAGAACAACCTTCCAGTAGTATTAAATTACCTAGAATTACCATCCCCACTTTTTCAGGCAATTATGCAGAGTGGACAAGTTTTAGAGATCTTTTTGTGTCCCTCGTGCATACGAATAAATCTTTAGATAGTGTGCAAAAGTTACACTATCTAAAATCATATTTGTCTGGCGAAGCCGAACAATTATTGCGTCATCTCCCAATTACTAGTGACAATTATGATGTTTGTTGGAACTTATTAGATAACAGATATAATAATAAGCGGTTCCTTGCTAATTCAGTTCTAAAGAGGTTCATGAGTCAAAGGAATATACAAACTGAATCTGCAACAGCTTTAAAAGAGCTTTTGGACACTAGTAATGAGTGTATTCATGCTCTAAAAAATGTAGGTTTAAAGACGGAGTCATGGGATATGATAGTCATATATATTTTGTGCTTAAAGTTAGACAATGAATCCAGGAAAATGTGGGAGACTAAATTAAGTGAGATGAAGGAAGATTTGCCTACCTATAAGCAGTTTTCTGAATTTTTACAGCAAAGGTTTAGGGCATTAGAATTTTTAGATAATAAGGCTTCTAAGAATATTGTTAAAGCTAAAGTGCTGCATGTAACTGAATCAATTCAATGTCCGTTCTGCACTGAGAATCATAAACTGTTGAATTGTAAAAAGTTTGGTAAGGAAGAACCAGACGTCGTAATTTCGTTCAATCTCAACGGCTATGTTTCAATTGTTTTGGTTCCAGTCATTCAGTGTATTCATGTCGCGTACCATCCAAGTGCCGAATCTGTCATAGGAAACATCACTCGCTGCTTCATATTACTAAGTCTACACAAGCGAGTAATGTTCCTCAGGTACCAACTGAAAACAATTCTTCGGAATTAAATAAAGGCGAACCGGCTAAAAAATTGTTTCTTGTCACGTTAGCGCCCAAAGTCACGTGTTACTTACGACGGCTTTGGTCGGTGCTATATCACAATCAGGCAAATGCGTAACTTTACGGTCTCTTTTAGACCAAGGATCTCAGTCTTCGTTCATAACGGAGTCAGCAGTCCAACTACTTGGGCTGTCGAAGAAGCAATGCAAAAGTTACGTATCGGGTTTAGGAGGTGACCGGGATTCCGTGGTGACGTCAAAATTTGTCGTCAATTTCAAAATACAATCACTGATTAACCCTAGTTTTGTGATGCAGGTTAAGGCTCACGTACTGAAAAGTATTACCACATTGCTGCCTGACAAAGAAATTGCAGTGCAGAGGTGGTCAAGCATGCCAGTCATAAGATTGGCAGACCCGTCATTCAACACACCTAATAAAATTGATATACTTCTGGGAGCTGAGGTATTCTGTCAGATTATTGAGGAAGGCTTTATTAGGTGTGGTCCAGATATGCCAGTAGCCCAAAATACGAAACTGGGATGGATATTATCTGGTAAGGTATTCACTACGGGTTGTAAAAATACTAAAAGTTTTCACACTTCTGTTCGTTGCATGCATGCAGCAGAAGAAAACAGTTTGCTGCAAAAGTTTTGGGAGCTGGAAGAAGAACCAAAATTATGTGAAGAAAAGAAATGGACAGATGAGGAACAAAAGTGTGAAAAAATATTTACAAGCACGACAACGAGAGATTCGGAGGGAAGATACGTTGTCAAACTCCCTTTAGGAGTGAAGATCCGCAATGCCAATATGGTAACACTTTTGCTATTGCATCAAAAAGGTTTGGAATTCTTGAAAAGATTATCAAGGAATCTTGATTTGAAAAAACAATATACAAAATGTAATTAATGAATATGTTGAGTTGGGTCATATGGAAGTAATTCCTGATGATGATGTGAAACCAACATTTGTGTATTTGCCCCATCATGCAGTGGTGAGGGAAGATAAAACGACAACTAAAGTAAGAGTCGTTTTTGATGCTTCTTGTCCTGGAAAAAACGGAGTTTCTCTTAATAGTGAGCTGATGATAGGCCCAAAATTACAGCCAGATTTACGTCATATTATAATGCGTTGGCGCATGCATCCAATTTGCCTCTGTTCGGATATTGTAAAGATGTACAGACAGATTAAAGTCACGGAACAAGATGCAAATTATCAGTGTATAGTATGGCGTGAGAATCCGGAAGACAAGTTGAAACATTTACGTAATTTAAGAGTAACGTTTGGTACTGCATCAGCTCCTTATTTAGCTGTCAGAGCTCTGCAGCAAGCTGCCAAGGATGAAGCAGCAGATTTTCCTGACACATGTCAAAAAGGTTTTAAAAGACTTTTATATGGATGACTTCTTGTCCGGTTGTGAGGATTTAGAAGAGGGTGAGAAGTTGTATAGGGAAATGAAGGAGTTAATGTGCAGAGCTGGGTTTGAACTTCAAAAATGGACAAGTAACAGTAAGATTTTATTAGAAACTATAAACGAAAAGCAAGCAGATGATAAGGTCAATTTAAAAATTGATGCTGTCATTAAGATATTAGGTCTTAGATGGAATCAGGTTTCTGATAGTTTTGAATATTCTGTTCAACTCCCTTCGGCTGATGAATCTGTAACTAAGCGCAAGGTGATATCTGAGATTTCTAAACTGTTTGATCCATTGGGTTGGTTGTCACCGGCAATTATAGTAACCAAGATTTTTATACAAAAGCTATGGATATCGGGGATTAGCTGGGATGATTTGCTGCCTGATAAGCTATTAAAAGAATGGACTTCTTATCGTTAAGAGCTTTTACTGTTGTGTGACGTCACAATTCCCAGATGGATGAATACTCATCGTAATGACAAAAAACGAGAACTTCACGGGTTTTGTGATGCTTCCAACGAGGCTTATGCAGCCGTCGTTTATATGCGCATAGTCGATAAGGATGATAAGGTGGCTGTTCATTTGATAACATCCAAAACAAAGGTAGCACCAATCAAACAAGTATGTGTACCTCGGCTAGAATTATGTGGAGCTGTACAGCTGTCTCGACTTCTGCAAGAAGTTTCGTCAATTTTGGATATAAGCAAAGAAAGCATTTACGCGTACACAGATTCTACAGTTGTCTTGGCTTGGTTAAGCAGTCATCCTGGGAAATGGAAAACTTTTATTGCTAATCGTGTTTCTGAAATTTTAACAACTATGGATAGAAATCAATGGGTTCATGTAAAATCTCTTGAAAACCCTGCAGATATTGCTTCGCGTGGTGTCAAGCCATCGGAAATGAAAAATGCTTCGATGTGGTTTAACGGTCCAAGTTGGCTAAAAGAAAAACATATTAGTAAGGAAACAAATGAAATGTTTGACACAGATTTAGAAAAAAGGTTGGTCATGTTGAAGTTGATATAGAAGAGAAAAGTTTTGAGATTGGTAGTGAAATACTTAATAGATTTTCAACGTTAAGAAGATTAGTCAGAGTTATAAGCTATTGTAAACGTTTTTGTAAGATTAGAAGTGTTAGTGAAAAATGGTTAACAAGCGTAGAGTTAAGAGAATCATTAGACACATGCATAAAAATAGTTCAAGGAGAAAGGTTTAGGAAAGAATTAAAGGATCTGAAGAAAACAGGATTTGTAAATAAAAGAAGTAAACTTACCGCTTTGAACCCGTTTCTGGATAGCACTGGCATTTTAAGAGTTGGTGGACGCCTAGAAAGAGCTCAAATAAATGTATCTGCTAAGCATCCTATTATTTTACCTGATAAGTCGCACTTTTCTACTCTTATTATTGCAGATGCTCACGATAAAACGATGCATGGTGGGCCTCAACTCACTCTTAATTATCTGAGGTCTAGATACTGGATTTTAAATGCTAAAAATAACGTCAAGGCTTTCATTAGAAAATGCGTCACTTGTGTACGATATGCAGCCACCATTAGTGATCAACTTATGGGTCAGCTGCCAAGCGCTAGAGTGGAAGTTTGCAGACCTTTTTATCGAACTGGTGTGGACTATGCAGGGCCTGTAAACATCCGTGTTTCCAAAGGAAGAGGAAACAAGTCATATAAAGGCTATATATGTTTGTTTATATGCATGGCTACTCGCGCTGTGCATTTAGAAGCAGTAAGTGATATGACAAGTAGTGGGTTTTTAGCAGCTTTCAGGCGTTTTGTTGCCAGACGTGGCTATTGTGCTGAGGTACATAGCGATAATGGGACTAATTTTGTAGGTGCTGCAAGAGAATTAAAATCTTTATTTCTAAATGAAAGATCAAGTTTAGTAAAGGAAGTAGCTGAAGCTCTGGCTATTGAAAATACGAAATTTTGCTTCATTCCTCCCCGCGCTGCAAATTTCGGAGGTCTATGGGAGGCAGGAGTAAAATCCACAAAATACCACTTGAAAAGAGTGATCGGACAGGCTACACTTACTTATGAAGAGTTGAGCACAGTGCTTATACAAATTGAAGCGTGTCTCAATTCAAGGCCAATTTCTCAATTGAGTACCAATGCTCAGGATCCAGTCCCTCTTACACCCGGTCATTTCTTGGTAGGAGAACCGTTGTTACTTGTGCCTGATGTGAATTATGAGCAATCTAATATTAGTAGTCTAAAACGATGGCAATTCACACAGCAGATGGTACAAGACTTCTGGAGAAGATGGTCCCAGGAATATTTAACGCAGTTTCTAAATAGATATCGTTGGGCATATCAAAAACCAGAGCCAAATTTAGGTGATATAGTTCTTATTAAAGAAGACGGTTTACCACCAGGAAAATGGTTATTTGGAATTATTGTACAAAAATTTCCGGGAATGGATGGAATTACACGTGTGGTCAATATCAAATGTAAAGACTCGATTATTAAAAGGCCAGTTAACAAACTTTGTGTTCTGCCTGTTACAGAATAGACGTATAATTTTTTGTTTTAATTTTTTCTTATTGACGTTTATTCTTTTGTTTTTCTCTTTTGTAGGTAATTGTTATAAGTTGATGATAAACTTATATTATAAATAGGCATCTTTGTGTTTTTATAAATAGATGTTTATGTGTTGTATAGTGAGCTTCACTCACCATGAATAGTATTTTGTGTTACAGTCCACTTAGTTTTTTGTACTTTTTCCATGGTGAGCGGTGCCATGCCTTTGAAGATGTTATTTTAATTGATTGTTTATTTTAAGTAATAGTCATGATGGACACTTTGTCCATAGTGGGCGGAATGTTAAGTACTGAATGTTATATTTTGATTTTATATATTACTAGATGGCGTTATCTCAAGTTAAAACTCGCTATGAAGTTTCTTTCGCCCAGACGTGTATAGGTTTGAAGATTGTACTTTTTTTTGACCTTATCATCTGCTTGCTTTTCGTTTATAGTTTCTAATAAAATCTTACTGTTACTTGTCCATTTTTGAAGTTCAAACCCAGCTCTGCACATTAACTCCTTCATTTCCCTATACAACTTCTCACCCTCTTCTAATCTTCTTCTTTTAATCATAGTTAAGTTACATAATATTATTCTAATGTTTTATTCATCTGTTAGTTTAACACAGGTCGCTGAAAAATACTCGGCAGTAACAACAAGTTACTTCGATGATGGAATTTATCGGATTTCAAAGCGTATTTTTATTATATACTAGCTGTTGCCCGCTGCTTCGCCCGCGTGAGTTTCGCTTAGATGAAAAATCTTTTTGTGTTCCAAACTGTAGTAATCTAAACTCTAGCTTACTCTAAATTTCAGCCATTTGGGTATATCGTGTCCCGCGGGAATATATTTTGATGAACTGGAATAGATGTTCCAGATCTTCAATATTTACACGTCAGTAGAAAATGCTCATCAGGTTGAACGACTTTTGCTAAGACGCCATTTCCATATATGTAATAGTGTGATCCCTTGAATTCCTCCGAGTGATATATATATAGGCTAGGTATGTGAGTTGACAGTCGAGTTTTTTATTTTTTAATAACTAGCTTGTTTAAAGCTTTCCTTTATTTTATTTTTATTTATTTAGGAAACAAACAATAACCTTACACAAATAAGTAACAATTACATGATGTTACATATATCAGTTAAGTTTCCTCTTTTATCTCACAAGTTAAGCAAACATAAAAAACATGAGTAGGTACAATTTAAGAAAATGGTTGAAAAGTGACTGTTTAAACAAACAAACTAATCGTGTTTGTTAACAATTAATTCTTGTAATTATTCCTGTAAGTAGCAACAGAGTGTAAGACAAGATCCAATTCATATATTAATTTGTTATAATTGTTACAAGCTCTGTGCAAATATGTATTACT
>JAEMBS010000061.1:0-15342 GCA_018467065.1 Ephestia elutella | reverse complement strand
ACTTTTTTTGTCAATCCTATCTGTCTATATATATCAAAGGTGCAGATAGTGATCTATCAACGCACAGCCCAAACCACTGGACGGATCGGGCTGAAATTTGGCATGCAGGCAGATGTTATGACGTAGGCATCCGCTAAGAAAGGATTAACGCGAGCAAAGCCGCGGGCTAAAGCTAGTTGATATAATAATAATAAACTGGAAAGTTGGCGAGAATACTCCAGTCAATGTGAAAGTGCTTGCACAGGCGTCCCTATAAGTAATTAACTAATATTATACAGAAAGAGGACGTGTTAGTAAGTTTGTTTGTAGGTATCTTCGAAACCACTGAACAGATTTCAATAAATCTTTCACCAACAGGAAGCTACATTATGCCAGAGTGACATAGGCTACAATTTATGTGTGTACATCCTTAGCGAAGCCGGGGCGGGGCGGTAGTAATAAATAAAGTTGGCTAAAACGTAGAGATCAGTAAATTTAACAGCTAGTGTGCAAGGTAAAGTCCGTTTATTCATAATTGTATTGTGTTGTGTAAACAATCTTATCATGTCTTTTTATGATTTTACAACAATATAAATTAAAATAGACTTTTTAGGAAATTACTTTCGTGGTTAATAAATGTTTTACTTTAGAATGTTTAGGTTTGAACTAATATTTGATTTATTTTCAACAAAAAGTACTGTAAAGATTGTTTACATAATAGAACAATTAAGAAAAAATGGCATTTAGGTGGTGTATGATGAAACCAAAATAAGGAGGGCCTTTTTTACAATTGATTAAAAAAAAAAATAATGGTCAGGATAAATACCTGAATGAGTAGGACTTGGACAATGATGACTCGTGACTGACTTTGTTTCATTTAATTCTGGTATACTTAGTTCTACCATCGTCCCAGTTTTTTTTCTTTTGCAATTTGATGTATTCCCATTTTTCCCAGCTTGCTTACCTGTGGACAAAGAGATATAAATGTTACCATAGTTCTTTTGAAAATCTTGAAAATACGCTGTCAACTACTGAAATATGAGATATTTGCCCATGTGGGCAGACAAACCAAAATGTAATACTAATTATACTGAAAGATCCATTTTTTAATAATAATAGTTTTTACATTATTTTCCTAATTAATTAGTAGTTTAATTCGAGATATAAAGTAATCGCAGTCTTGAAACTTCAAATTCGTGCAAAGAATGCACAGGGGATCAGCTGGTGGTAGATGCAGATGGTTCATATAAAGAAATATCACTCTCAGAGTCTTTGAATAAACTTCTTGTAATTTTGCTGAGGCTGGCCGTAGGACTTGAATTTTTAATGGTCTCTGATTTGAACGGGGATGTGGAGATAGATATGTGTGATGGTTTTAAAGGTGATAATGCCTTTTCTGTTAATTTTATTTTAGTCTGAACAGCTTTACTCCTGAATTTGAGTGTTATTAAGGCTTGAACAGATTTATCCGCTGTCAAGTTACATAAAGTTTCAGGTACATTCTATCCAACTATTTGAAAATCTGAAAAATAAACACAGTATGTTCATTTAATAATGCTAGCCATTATTATACTTGTTTCAAACTGCAAACCACTTGTTTTGTTTATTACATATCAGAACAGTAGCGGATTTTGGCACGTGTATTAAAACTTCATAACAGTGCATATCAAATAAAGAAATAATAGAATTTTTAAGATTCATTTCAAGGGCGGCAACAGCATCAGAACGGATGTCGATTTGTTGTACTCCCCCCCCCCCCCACAACACGCATAGTCCGCCACGGTCCTTGTGCCCCCAGAAAAAAATCCTGGATCCGCCGTTGTACCTGAACTTGTATTAGAAGTATCCTTGACAGATGAACTTGGTGTACTACTTTGTTCTGGTTCATTCAAACACTCTGCGATTATTGACAACCTTTGTTTTTTCAAGATATATGGTCGTTCCATATCACTGCATGTCCGTTTCCTTCTATCTTCTTGGCATTCGAACTTCTTTGGTATACAACCTGGTTTCATGCGCACTTGTGATACCTTTCCCATAATATGATACTCGGTATAATTAATCATATCGTTTGGCAACTAAAACAATTTAAAAATAGTATGATATTACATTTAATAGCCATAAAACAAAAATAATGTTTTAACTCCTAAAATAAAACATAAACCTATTCAAGTCATAACATTTTATAGGTTATGTTTATCTTTATATGGTAGATTTTACAAAATTCATAACTTTTACTTTATATTTACAAATAGACACATCAAGTTGTGTTTAATACTTACATCAAAATGATCTTCACAGAAATAAATTGTTGAATTAGTTGATAAACTATGAGCATCTTGCCTCCTTGCCATTTCTAACCACTTTCTTCGTATTTGTTTATTGTTTGGAATGTATATGAATAATTTGTTTGGCGTTTTTATCGTTGTGCTTTTACACTGGGGCACTACACAGTATTTATAATAAGTGGAATCCATTATTTATTAAAAAATCTCCTTGACTGACATAAACAAACTCGACTGTTTCGCGAGGCGTGACGTCATTCAATACGCCATGCTAGAGATGGGCATTTACCCGATAAATTTCCGAGACTCGGAAATTTATCCATTTATACCCATATTTTCCCAGGAATTTTTAATTTATACCGGGTAAAAATTAAAATCAATTAAAATGTTTGTAATTACGATATTTTACAATATATCGTTAAGATTTATTATGAAATAAGCACATATTTAGTTTTTAAATTAAGTACTGTGTATAAAAGTACTTATAAAGTGTACAATTTACGTTTTGGTTACAAAAAGACCTGACAAGATATAGGTATCTTTATTCTGACTCATTCGCAGCTAACTGGTTTTAGACGATAAATGTTATGCCGGGGCGACGAACAAGTTTGCCAAATGCCGGAATTCTATTGAACGGCTAGGCGATCATCGAATCGTAAGGCCCGCCTTACACGAATGTCAGCCAACTTAATTACACTCTCTCTCTCTCTGTCAGAGGAAAGACGTCCACTGCTGGACAAAGGCCTCCCCCAAGGATTTCCATAACGACCGGATGCGGGCAGCGCAGGACCGGTCGTTATGGACCTTAATTACTAACTCTCTCAAAAACACGCTTGCATAAAATTTTCTCGATAGAAAAATATTGCGAAGTTACCTCCAAATCCTAACTAATATTATAAATGTGAAAGTGAGTTTGTTTGTTACCTCTTCACGCTTTATCTACTCAACCAATCTTCCTATTTCACATACACATAGTTAGAAGTACTGAGAAGGACATAGGATACTTTTCATCCCGGGAAAAAGCACTGTTCCCGAAGGAAATTCACGCGGGCGAAGCTGCGGGCAAAAGTTAGTCTATAATACAACTGAAGATGTTTTGATTTTTTTGTTAATTCTACTTTAAACAGCCATATACTAAAAATGCATCATTATTTTCAAAATATTATTGTATTCAACATATGATTTTAAATCTGTTGTTTATGTTTTTTTAATATTTGAACCGAAAACAACTAGTTATTTATCTTCCTTATAATCAAAACACACCTAATATTTATACTTTAATTATTATTTTATCAGTATTAAAGAAAATAAGGATAATTTACTTTCATTTTAATTTCTTCCCGGTATAAATAAAATATATCGGGTATAAATTAATTTTTACCAATTCTACCCATTCTTTCCCATTTTTACCTTCCGGAAATTTATCCAAGCGCCCATCTCTAGCCATGACAGTCTTGGCCTTTTTAATGTCAATTTTAAATAAAATTATAATAAAAACGTAAAATACATACATAAAAGGCCTATTTATCTAAAAATATTATATTTTTGGGGTAAAATAGATACTAAATATTATATTTTTGGGGTAAAATAGATACTAAGCTATAGTTTTAAACAAATTTCCAAGTTTTGTCAATAGGCCTATCCAAGGATGTTTTTAAAAAGATTTTTTTAAAAAAAGCTCCTTTCATTATTATTGTTTTGGTAACTTTAAAATAATTTAAAAATAAATTCTGATGTCACAAAACATGTTTTTACAGATACACAAAACATGTTTTTTTTTAGAATGTTTGTACATTGCTCTAATAAAATAGAAATAAAAAGCAAAAATTCTTTTGCATTGATTCTGGTAGACCTATAAGTATAAAATGTTGGGTTTTTCAAAAAAAAAATCCTAAAAAAACCCGAGCAATTTCGAGATTTTTCAAACTTTATCACTGCCGCGCAGCAAAAAGTAGGTAGGTAGCGACTTTTTCCTAAGACTAAGAAGCCCCCCCTGCAACCCCCTCCCACTAAACACGCAAGTTCGACTGCCCCTGAAGTAAACTAACAAATATACAGGGTGTCTCCCGGAAAAGTACATAAGGATTTTAAAATAGAATATTTTATTAACCCTTGGAAATGGACGTGGCGAGGTGTACGTAGTGAGCAGATTCATCGTTCATGCAGATTGGTCAATTACTATGTCGCAGTGGTCAGGCGTAAACAGTGTGTATACAATCGAGGCGTTTTTCGAGTCAGGAAAATCGTATGTTACGGCTCGGCGCCAGTTTTGTTTACATCACAACATAAGGCGTTTACAGTACATACGGACCAAGCGAAAACTTATTCGTGAATGGGTACAGAAGTTGCGTAGAACAGGATCAGCCATCAATCAGCCGCGACCAGGCCCGAGCAGGACTTCAAGATCTGAAGAAGCAATAAGCTAAGTTGACGCTAGCGTTCGTCGTAATCCTCGTCTGTCGATACGCAAAAGAGCATCAGCCTTAAACCTTACCAAATCAACGTATCAACAAATTATAACAAATTATCCAGCTTGAAGGATATCTTTTATTATTATTATTTACTATGTGGGGACGCCAGCGCGAGCACCAGACGGGTGACCAGTCCACTTATGCTGGGACCATTTCACCCAATTCCCCGAGACCCGTATAGGGTTTTGAGTTACCTGGTAACTCACGTTGGTGGCGACCCATTGAATCTACCTGTTACTTTGCAGAATTTTAACATCTGCCCTATTGTAATGTTGCTCAGATCATCCTCAGATAGGACGTCTGAGCCCAATACTTCTCTCCTTGCAGCGGCAAATGCAGGACATTCTGCTATTAAGTGAAAGCTAGTTTTCTCTTCTTCCAGGCAGCTGGGACAAATGGGATCGTCCATTTGCTTAATCACTGTCAAGTGCCTGTTCAGTTGACAGTGTCCTGTGAGGATTCCTATAATGATTCTAATGTTCTTCCTGCTCAATTTGAGCAGGTGTTTTGATTTCTTTTGGTCTGCTGCTTTGATGAAGATTTTAGATTGTCTTAGACTTCTAGTTCTTCGCCATCTTCTATTGGATTCTACTTTCATTCTATGCTTGATGACGCCTTTCGTTATCCCATAGGCTATGGGAAGTCTGGGTTCAGGTCCCATGAAGGTTTCATCTGCTCCTTTCCTAGCAAGTTCGTCTGCTCTTTCATTGCCAGTTATGCCTCTATGACCTGGAACCCAGGCCACAGTGACCGCAGTATTGTTGGCCAGCCTGTTCAGAGCATCCTTGCATTCTTTAACTAACGCCGACGTTGTTTCTTCTTTATCTAGTGCTTTTAGCGCTGCTTGGCTGTCACTGTATATGATGACTTTTTCCGTATTGTCGGGCCATTCGCTTATAGTGTTCACACACTCCAGGATTGCGTTTATTTCTCCTTGGAACACGCTAGCGTATTTACCCAATTTTACGGTTCTTTCATATTCTGTACCGTCCTGATGTGTGATCAGTATACCGGAGCCAGATAGCTTTGTAGATTCTTTCCTGGAGCCATCAGTGAAACAGGTTGTCGTGACAATACCCGCCTCATCTGCGACTTTCCAGTCTTCTCTGGTACCTATGTGTATCTTGTACTTTTTGTCAAAGATCCTTGCTTTCCTGATGAGATCATTATTTGCTAGGATCATTGACAGGTTACCTATATATTCGCGTTCTATTTCCACGTGACCTTTGTCTGTGTGTATCCCTTTCCAGAGTTTATGGCTTTTTAGTCGAAACCATTGCTCTGTTGCCCTCCTTTTTATTTCTATGTTCAATGGATTTAGACCGAGGGCCATTTCTAGTGACGCCGTCGGGGTTGATTTCATCACCCCCGAAGGATTGAAGGATATCTTGCTTACAGTTCACGGATGTAGTTTTAGCAGGATGGCCAGCCACCATTGACCAGCTTCAAGAGTTTTTTTCCTCGAAAATTGATATCCTGCTTTGGTAATATCGCATGGCCTCCACAATCACCAGATTTGACCCCCATGGATTTTTTCTGTGGAAGTAACCATAAGAGCAAAGTTTTCGTCAGAATTCCAACGAATAAAAGAAAGAAAGATGAGCTCAAAGAAAATATCCACAACGAAATTATGAACATCGATTCTGCCTTGCTCTGGCGCGTCACGCAAAATGCAATGACGAGATTCCACAAGTCCGTGCTACGTGATGGAGTTCATCTCGAAGACGTCATTTAAAAAAATATATATCCAAACTTATGATTTTTCAAATACATTTAAAATATTTTTGATAAACATTATAGTTTTTTTTTATTTAATTTCAAAATCCTTACTCTGCCGAGAGACACCCTGTACTATACTTATTCTAGGTTACCTACTAACAAAAACACTTCATTTCATTTATTTTATTATTTTGCCCAAAACGTATTTGCCCTTATTCATACTGACTGGGAAAAGTGATTAGGCAGAAATTTTAATCAAATTGCCCATGTGTAATTGGCATTATGCAACAGGCCGATCACTATTCATAGGGACCAGACACCTCAAGTTGCCCGTAACATATACACCAAACCAACCTCTTTATTATTTAATGCATGTGTAGGGTTACGTACCTACATCACACTGTACCATTATGTCATATGTATACTTATGTTTGTTTTAATTGTTTATGTTACTTCAACGGAGCGGAGACTACATTAGTAGTTCTCCGGCGTCCATATTAAACGGTCAACTCAATCCAGTATTTCAATCAGTGATCCTGCTAGAGCCCAAATGAACTATTTTTAAGACAGAACACGCTTAGACACTTCCAATATTACAGTAATTACACAGAGACAATTTAATTATACTGTTCATACACAATCACAGTATATTGGTGACCCGAAAACTAAAGTGAAGTGAAATTAAGTTGTGCAACCACCACATCATGAGTTCCCCAACCACCAACCCTACCACGGAGGACCAGTACAAACTCCTCCTGGGTGCGGCAGGCGCTTCAAACGTGCCGCCGCCACCTCAAACTCAACTTATCACCAGTGCCATCACTACAGAACTGGCAGCCGGTTCCATCACCATTCAAGCCCGGCTATCAGAGTTTTGGAGGACACAACCTAGGCTTTGGTTCCACCAGTTCGAGGCTATCGTCGCGCCGCAAAAAACAGGTGACATTCAAAAATTTCAATTAGTGGTAGCTAAGCTGGGGCGAGAGGAGTTAAGTCAGGTTAGCGATATCCTTGAGAACCCACCCGAGTTAGACAAATATGGGGCACTTAAAGCTAGACTCATTAATGCATACGAGGAGTCGGAAACTATTCAACTACACAAACTGCTCACCGAGGTCGAACTCGGTGACCAACGTCCCTCCCAATTACTCCGAAAAATGAAGGAACTTGGTAGGAATAAGGTGCAACAAGACACAATCAAACTACTGTGGATGAAGCGATTACCAAGCACAGTCAGAGCGGTAATTGCGGCTTGCAGTAATGTAGAGCTAGATGACATAGCGCAAATTGCAGACAAAATTATGGAAACAACGAAACACTCAATAGAAGTAAATAGCGTTAGTAACTCTGTAGAAGAACAACTAAAGTGCATTACACAGGAAATTGCAGCTATGAATCGTAAATTCGAACCTTTACTCGCTGAACGCCGATCAAGGGATCCCGAATACAATTACTCGCGTAATAATAGGTATAGAACGCGTTCTAAATCACGTGCGAGAATTAATCAAGAAAAATACAGAACACAGAAAGCTCAACCGGGGGATACAAACTTCAAATGCTTCTATCATTTTATTTATGGTGATCAAGCCACAAAATGCGGTGACGACAAGTGCGTCAAAAAACAAAAAAACTAAATTTGTCATCGACGGTGGCGAGCGTTGGTGACACCACTTCATATCGCCTATGCATAACAGATTTTTCTAGTGGCGCCAAATTCTTAATAGACACCGGCGCCGACGTCTCCGTTTTGGCTTGCAAAAAAGGTACTATGCAGCCAACAAATTACACACTTTATGCAGCCAATGGTACCCCCATTAAAACATTTGGAGAAAAAAGTATCACATTGGACCTTGGCCTAAGACGTCCTTTACGATGGACATTTGTAATGGCGGATGTTCAACGATCCATCATCGGAGCCGACTTTCTGGCCAAGAATCAACTACTAGTTGATTTACATGGTAGAAAGTTAGTGGATAAACTAACAAATATTACAAAAACAATTCAGACCACAAATGAGACGTCGGACCCTACTATCAGGGCTATTAACACCAACGACCCCTACCATAAAATACTAGAAAAATATCCAGATATTACCAAACCGGAATCATTCAAAGATATACCCAAACATAATGTTCAACATTTTATCATCACACACGGTCCACCAGTTTACGAAAAAGCGCGGCCACTCAACCCTGAAAAATACAAGGCCGCCAAACAAGAGTTCGAACGTATGATGGACCTAGGTATATGCAGACCGTCAACGAGCCCATGGGCTAACCCATTACACGTAGTAAAAGAAAAACGGCGAGTTGCGGCCTTGTGGCGACTATAGACGCCTTAACGCAATCACAGAACCCGATAGATACCCTATACCTAGGTTGATGGACTTTACCTACATTTTAAAAGGAAAAACTATATTATCAAAAATCGATATACGAAGAGCGTACCGTTTTATAGCTTTAGCGCCAGACGCAATTCCTAAATCTGCAATAATTACCCCATTTGGTAGTTTCGAATTTTTGAAATTAAACTTTGGTATGCGTAATGCTGCGCAAAGTTTTCAAAGATTCATAAATGAAGTGTTAAAAGGCACTAAAAACACATTTACCTACTTAGACGATACTTTGATAGCATCTAGCGATCCAAAATCCCATTTAGAAGACTTAGAAGAAGTTTTCAAACGTCTTAATAAGTACGGAATTACAATAAATACAAGCAAGTGCGAGTTCGGCAAAACAGAGCTCAAATTTCTCGGTTACCACGTCACATGCGATGGCATACAGCCGGAAGAAGAAAAGGTTAAAGCTATCGCAGATTACGAACAACCCGAGACTATTGAACAGTTGCGACGATTTCTAGGATTAATAAACTTCTACAGAAGTAGCCTTCCAAAAGCAGCTGTCACTCAATCTATCTTAGATAAATATCTACACAATTCAAAAAAGAAGGATAAAACCAAAATTGTTTGGACCGAAGAAGCAATCAACGCATTCCACAAATGTAAACAAATGATAAAAAACGCCACATTACTTGCGCACCCGGATCCATCCGCTAAATTAATATTAATAACAGACGCTTCAAACACCTGCTTAGGAGCCGCTCTACACCAAGTAGTAAATAAAAAATTACAACCACTCGCATTCTATTCAAAAAAATTAACTAACACTCAGATGAAATATAGTACCTATGACAGAGAACTGTTAGCCATATTCATGTCAATAAAACATTTCCGATACACCATTGAAGGTCGGGATCTTACAGTACTTACTGACCACAAACCACTCTGTTATTCACTATCAAAAAAAGAATCAAAATCGGACTCACCAAGAAGACTACGACAATTAGATTTTATTTCTCAGTTTTGCACAAATATAGAATACATAGAAGGAGAACTCAACAATGCCGCAGATTTTTTATCAAGAATAGAAGAAATTCATTTACCAGAAGCATTTGATTACAAACAAATTCACCAACGACAAAGTGAAGATGCGGAATTGGAAAGTTTACGCTGCAAAGAAAACTTACAATTCAAAACATTCACTTTGCCTTATTCCCAACAAGAGTTAGTATTTGAAACATCAACAAATAATGCGCGCCTTTATTTACCTAATGAATTCCGAAAACAAGCGATAAGTCAAGTGCACTCATACATCCACCCAGGAGTAGCCGCTACTCGACGCCTTATCACTGAACGATATTTTTGGCCAGGTATGAATGCGGACGTAGCGAGTTATGTAAAAAGCTGCATACCGTGTCAAAAATCAAAAATACAACGCCATACAATAACACCATTAGGTGAATTCGAAAAATCAGAGCGTTTTGAACATTGTCACATCGACATCATAGGCCCATTACCACCATCTGAAGATTTTTTATACTGCATCACGATCATTGACAGAGTAACGAAATGGATTGAAGTTATCCCCACTAGAGACATTACAGCGGAAACAGTCGCGGACAAATTTTTAGAAAATTGGATAGGGCGATATGGCTGTCCCAAAAGACTAAGCACTGATCAAGGCAGACAATTCGAATCTCAGCTGTTTAGTCAACTTACAAAAAGACTGGGTATCGAAAAAATACATACAACTGCCTATAATCCAAAGGCAAACGGTCAAATAGAAAGAGTACATCGCACGCTAAAAGCAGCTCTAATGGCACGGTGTAAAGACTCTAATCACTGGGCAAAGGAATTACCATTAGTTCTGCTGGGACTAAGATCAGCTGTTAAACAAGACATCGGTTTCAGTCCAGCGCAAATGACATTTGGAAAATCCATTAGATTGCCAGGAGATTTTTTCACTCCCAGAGAAAATAATATCAACTTTACCGAATATACACAAAAACTAACAGAAACATTAGAAACTTTACAACCCACTACTTCGCACCGAACCGACCGACGAAAAATTTTTATTCATAAGGACATCAAAGACACAGAGTATGTATTTGTACGACGCGAAGCTCGTAAGTCTCTCACGCCACCTTACGAGGGCCCCTACAAAGTTCTTAGCCGCCATCGAAAATATTATATTGTTAGAATGGGTTCCAGGGATTCGACAATCTCACTTGATAGGCTTAAACCAGCTTACACTATCATTAATTCCCCGGAGCAGTCACTTGACACCGACACCATCAAAGCATCCGAACCGCCGTCGCCTGCGCCGAAACGAGAACAGAACAACCCTGTTGAAACAAAGGTTTCGACGAAATCAACGACGTCGGCATCGATAATTCCAAGTCAAGTTACAAGATCCGGTCGCACGGTAAAAAGAACTGTGCGGTTCAACTTATAAACAAACAGTCCCTACAGTCTCTAAAGTCACACACACTTGAGATTCGGTGATACTACAAAAAAACTAAAGTAGCATTTGACAGACGCTTTGTAGTGTGTTAACACAACGCCTTATCAATGCCAGCGCCACCACCAGTATTTATAGCAGATTAAAGTGCAGTGCATTAAAAAAATACTAAAGTGTTATAAAGTGTGCAAAAATAAAAATAAGTGAAAAGTATGTATTCAAAAGACAATATCTATATCATGTGGACAAAAGACTATATTAGAAACATTAAACAAACTTAGTTCGTATTCTTAAACTTATGTACTACTTAAAATTGTATTTACTTTAATTTTTTATTTTTATTTTGTGTATAGACATAGACATTATATGTAACCAAACATGTTAATTATTTTAAACATTTAATTTAAATTTGTCACTTTTTAGTTTAAAGAAAATATTCTGCTATAAAAAGGTTTAAGGTTTTAGTTATTACGATTTTGTTATGTGTTTTAAAGTACATATAAAGATACCAAAAGTTGTATTTTGTTGCAATTTCTTAATCAATATTTACACTGATTTACAGTTCCTTATTTTTAATGTACAATTTTTTGTCAAATTATTACTTGTTACAAAATACTTTTAGTTATTATTTTTTATGTATCATCCTTCATTTTTTTTCTCATAGCTACATATGTGTAAGCAATCACAGCATACATGTTTATAAAGTTAAAGGAATATATTTTATAATTTTTTTTTTAAGGGGATGTAGATGTAGGGTTACGTACCTACATCACACTGTACCATTATGTCATATGTATACTTATGTTTGTTTTAATTGTTTATGTTACTTCAACGGAGCGGAGACTACATTAGTAGTTCTCCGGCGTCCATATTAAACGGTTAACTCAATCCAGTATTTCAATCAGTGATCCTGCTAGTGCCCAAATGAACTATTTTTAAGACAGAACACGCTTAGACACTTCCAATATTACAGTAATTACACAGAGACAATTTAATTATACTGTTCATACACAATCACAGTACCATACATGTATTACAATAGAATAAAATAGAATAGAATAAAAATTTATTTGAATTATATTATACCACCGATAAAATATTATTATTTGTACTCAGTGCCTATAAACCTAATTTCTAACTTTTTATTACATTATCAACTAGCAGCAACTGGTTAACAATTAGTATGTAAATAATCTGTGAATAGAGTGGTTGGTTACAAAATTATTTATACTTTAGATTTGTCTTATTTTCACAACCTATTTTGTAACTGTTTGTTGTTCCTTATGAATTAACGATAAACTCACTCTCTTTAAAGGCTTCTTGTAATGTGGCCAATCTTTGTCTTTTGGCAGCAGCGGGACAAGGTGAACTTGAACTGCTTTTTCTATCAGTTTGCCAATCAAACTTTGATGGAAGGCACCCAGGTTTCATCATTACTCTATCTACATAGCCCATTATATGATACCTCATGTAATTTTCCATGTCATTAGGTAGCTAAAACCAAAAAATGCAAACTAAATTGAAGTTGTAAACATAACCTATAAAAGTTACTCATTATTTGTATTTTACTGCAGGTAACTATTATGTAGGCAACTTACATCGAAATGGTCTTCGCAGAAGAAAATAGCTGAAGTTGAAGACATCCCATCGAAATTTCGCCCTGCTATGTCCAGCCACTTTTTTCGTATGTTTTCTTTTCTTGGTACATCAATAAATATTTTATTTGGAGTGGTAATAGAAGTATTTTTGCATGTAGGCACTGCACACCAACGATAGTTTTTTCGATCCATTACGATTCCAAATACAAAACCTTAATTTAGATCTGTAGTATCTTGTTGGTTACCAAAGAGCATATAAAATAATCACTCACTTTTTGTTACTTTGTTTGTTTATTTGCATCCAAACGACGACGTCACTCATGCAGTGTTGCCAGATGACTGTCTAGGTTTCCCCCCAAAATTTCAACGAAATCTCCCCAAATTTTCCCAAAATGTATGAAGATGAATAAAATTTTCCCCCCAAAACCATTTTTTCCTCCCCCCAAAATGATACTATTTGTATGAAACGAAGATTTATAAATCCCTCCATCGATTTTCAAAAAACCCTAAATTTGGGGGAATATCCCCCCATCTGGCAACACTGCACTCATGTCATGTACGTCACGCCGTCACGCATTTCAAATTGACATTTCGCGACGTTTGCGCGGCAATTTTAATTTAATGAGTTTCTATTTTGATTTTGCTATAAAAAATGGTTTTTAGTAGGATATTATATTTTTTATACTTATATATATCGAAGACGATGCATTTTAGACACTTTTTGAAAAACAGTTTGGTCCCCTTCTATGACCCGGTATAGTTAATGTCTGTCAATTTTTGATTTGTTTCTGTGGTTAATGTACTCTGTGGCCATGAGCATGTGGATTTGGAGGAATCATGGAACTAGATAGATAGATATCAAGTCCAACATCCTTTGAATTTATTATTTGACACAAATTGATATCGTTATCATTCTCTACCACATCTCGATGACCACATGTCTATATTGCGTGAGGAGCGAGCACTGAGGCACCTTCGAGCACGGCCAAAAGACCGACAAGTGGCTCATGGCGAGCTGCACGAATTTGATTGAGCAAATTGGCGAGGCGTGCGTCCCTCACTGTATATCAAATAATATAGAAAAAGTCTTCTATACATATTTAATACTTCTAGAAACCAGGCCCTTGATTCTACAAATTACAAACGTAGATGTCGTGCCTCAGTTGTGTCTTATAAGCCAAAGAAATCATAATAAAACATAGAAGTCTTACAGAGATCTTGTCACTTTATTTCTATTTCTTTGTCTCTTGAGACACAATTGAGATACGATATCGACGACGTTTGTAATTAGTGGAATCGGCCCCTATGTGTGTATTGTGAAGCATCTGTCAAAGGAAATTTACATGTAAATTAAGTTTCCAATAAAACACAAAATAAGGTACACATATGTAAAAAAACCTATCTGAAATTATAAATTTTGTCATAACATTTTTGAAAAATGACTACCTACCACTGACAGTGGGAAACTGAAACTATCTCAAGTTTTAAAAATGTTGTGTCAAAATGATATTTTTTCATAGTTGAGATATGTTCTTCTTCTTGGTGTGATGATGCCATCAACAATCTATTACCGGTATTTAAATTTTACCCCAAAAGTGTTCTGCCACATGATAAGTAGATATATTTCAATGGACTATTACTTATATTGAATTAACTAAAAAATAATAACTTTGAGTATAATAATAACTAAACTTTGAGGTTTAACACTAATTTTATGACGCTGTCTACCCCATAAGAGATAAAGACTTGATTCTATGTATTCTAGGTTTTGTAAAAAAGTTTTTAAAAATGTTTTTATTTGAACCACAACATTATCAGTGGCACCAGTATCATAGTCTGTAGAGGTCGAAGAAGGTATAAAATAAGGAATATCATTATTCTGCTTACTTGGAGTAATTATAAATGGAGATGTGTATTCCGATGCAGTGGAAGTCTTACATGGAGAGAGTGACACATCACAAAGTGTTACAGCTTTTGTTTGCACTCCCTTACTTCTAAAGTGTACTTGCTTCTTCAAATTTATTTGCAGAGATTTGTCAGCCATTATAACAGGTTTTGTGGTGGTTTCCTTATCTTGATACTCAATGGGTTCTGATGTGACAAGTGTTACTGCTTTTGTTTGCACTCCCTTACTTCTAAAGTGTACTTGCTTCTTCAAATTTATTTGCAGAGATTTGTCAGTCAATATAACAGGTTTTGTGGTAGTTTCCTTATCTGGATATTCAATGGGTTCTGATGTGACAACTTGGAGTATATTGACATGTTCATCTTGATTTATTAGTTTATTTCTTTTGAGCTGAGATTTTTTTTTCTGAGTCATTATAACAGGTTTTGTGGTAGTTTCCTTATCTGGATATTCAATGGGCTCTGATGTGACAACTTGGAGTATATTGACATCTTCGTCTTGATTTATTCGTTTATTTCTTTCGAGCTGACATTTTTTAACTAACTTTGATGGCAAAGCTCCTTCTACTGGACGTAGTTTTTTGGC
>JAEMBS010000060.1:0-104000 GCA_018467065.1 Ephestia elutella | reverse complement strand
GATAGGGGGGGTAGGCTCGAGCTGCGTTTAAAATGTCACAGAGGACCCTCGGCTCTTCACCTAATCCCAGTTGCCGGGGTCCGAGTTTGTCCAGTTTGTAGCGAGTTTGTGCGAATTTGTGCTAAAGAGTTTGTGCGGAATTGTGCGAGTTTGTGCAAGTTGTGCAACGCGAGTTGCTTGCAGATTGTGCAAGTTTGTGCTGGGGGGGGAGGGAAGTTTGTCCGAGTTAAAAGTTTAAAATCGTCGGAAGTTGGGTCACTGGGGGAAAGCAGGGCGAAGTTGAAAATTAGGTTTGACGGAAGTCGGAAGTTGGGGAAAAAGTAATGATGGGGAAGTGTGGAGGGGGTGAGGAGGAAGTTGGGAAAAATACGAAAGTGGAAACTTGGAGAAGGTGGACTGAGTGAGGGGAAAGGTGGGGATGAGGGGGGGTGCTCGACCAAATGTCATAGAGGACCCTGGGTAACCACAGCCGGGGGGTTTTTTGACTTTTTTTTTCTTAGTACTTTTTGGTTTTCATACAAACTTGATGGGGATTTTGGGGAAAACGGACGTAGAGTTGTCATAGACATCGGGGTGAGGTGGGACCCCCGAGGTGACAGGTTTTTTTTTTTGAAATTTTTTTTTGGACAATTTTGTACCAGCCGAGTAACCGTCCTGTGCAGGGAGCCGAGGCCGAAGGCCGGTATCGCAGCGAACCGAAGGCCGAGCTGCGTTTAAAGTCGAGGGCTGGGGGCGAGGAGCGGGCCGGGGAGCTCCCCAGCCGCGCAAAAAATGCGAAAGGCCGAAGGCGATCTGACCGGTGAAGGCCTACTGCGCCCGCAGCAGGCCGAGCTGCGTCGTAAGAGATAGGGCGAGGCCGGGGGGGTGCTTCGACCAAAGGTGGGGGGTGAGGGGGACAGTTGGGAGTCACCAGCCGGGAAGGTGAGGCCGAAGGGTCGGTTGGTATACTAAGGTACAAACTTTGATGGGGAAGTTCGGGGGGAAGGCCGAGCTCCCAGAGTCTCGTCGCCATAGACGATATCGTTCGGGCTGGCCTTGAGGACCCCGGACCGGGTGGTGGAAGTTGGGAAAAAGCGGCCGAAGAAGGTGGGGGGTGAGCGAGGGAAGTTGTTGTTGTGGGAAGGTGGGGGGGGTGAGGAAGTTGGAAAATGTGATGATGGGGAAGGAATACCTCAAGTGACCAGCCGGGGAGGAGGCCGGAAAAGGCCGAGGGTGGAAAGGAGGAGGGGGGAGTTGCGTGTTGAAAAAGAGGGTGGGGGGGTGAAGGCCAAAGGCCTCAGCCGGGGAGAGGAGGCGAAGTTGGGGGTACCAGAGGGGGGTGTTTTTGCGAAAAGGGTGAGGGAAAGTTCCCTCCCAACATTTCTTTGTAGATGACTTTTTCATTATTTCCCAAACATGCCAATCGGGGATTTCGAGGGGGAATGCGACGTCCCAGAAGCTTGTCGCCATCGAGTTTGTCCGAGTTTGTGCAGGTTTGTGACCCCGGACCGGTTATTGCGAGTTTATTGCGAGTTTGTGGACATTTGTGCGAGTTTGTCTGAGTTTGTGCGAGTTACGAATGACTTATTGACATAATTGTTTGTGCGACGTTTGTCAGAGTGTTTTAAAATCGTCGGTTGGGTCAGAAGCGTAGAGGCCGAGGCCAGGCTCCTGGAAAAATACGAAAGTGGACTTGGAGACCAGTTCAGCGACTGATGGGGTACTGCCCGCGGAAACGGTAAGAGATAGGTGGGGGGTGCTCGACCAAATGTCATAGAGGACCCTGGGGACTACCAGAGCCGGGGTCGGTTTTTTTTCCTTGACTTTTTCCCCCATACTAATTTTCGGTTTTTCATACAAACTTGATGGGGATTTCGGGGGGGAAAACGGACTCGTAGAATCTCGTCATAGACGATATTGTATTGTGGGGGTGACCGTGGGACCCCCGACTGACAGGTGTTTTTTTTTTTGGACATTTTTTTTCGAAAAGTTTTTGTATGGGCCCGAAGCCGTGTCCTCAGCCGGGGAGCCGAGGCCGAAGGCCGAGGCTCGCGGCTGGAAGAAGACCGGAGGCCGAGCTGCGTTAAATCGAGGGGCTGGAGGTGGGCAGGAGCAGGGCCGAAGTCCGACTCCCCAACCGCCCTGCGAGCAGCCGGAGGCCGAAGCACGCCCGCAGAGGCCGCCAGGCCGAGCTGCGTCCAGGCGAGGCCGAAGGCCGAGCTCCGTCCTCGTGCGAAAACGAGGCCAGAGGCCGGGGTCGGTTTTCATTTCATCCCGAACCCCAGTTACCAGCCGGGAAGCCGAGGCCGAAGGCCGGGGCCGCGGCAAGCGAGGCCGGGGAGCTGCGTTCGTGGAAAAAGGCTGGGGGGGTGAGGCCGAAGTTGAGAAAAAGGTCACCAGCCGGGAAGCCGAGGCCGAAGGTGGGGGCCGAAGGGGCCGGGCTGCGTCCAGGCGAGGCCGAAGGGGGAAGTTGGGAAAGAACTGGGCGAGGCCGAAGGCCAGTGTTCATGGATGACGTGAGTTGATGACAACTCATGCCTCAAGTCACCAGCCGGGGGCGGAGGCCGAAGGCCGAGGCTACCGCGGCAAGCGAGGCCGCAGGCCGAGCTGCGTACTCTGAATCCGAGAGGCGAGAGGAGGCGAGGCCGGAGGCCGAGCTATCTCAGCCGGGGCAAGCGAGGCCGAAGGCCGAGCTCAGCGCCACCAGCGAGGCCGTAGGCCGAGCTGCGTTTTAACAACAAAGAAGAAAAAAGCCAGAGCAGCCTTTCGGCTCTTCACCTAATCCCAACCGACAACGTTTCTTTGTAGATGACTTTTCATTATTTCCCAAACTTTTTTCATACGATGGAACTGCTTTTTTTTAAACTGCCCTGCACAGCACGCGAGGTGCTTGCACCTCATGGCTTACGACATCTAGTTCGAATACTAGGTGGGGGGGTGAGGGGGAATGGAAAAGCTACAATACCACTCATCATGACTGACAGTTAATTAGTTTGTTCTACGGAAGGTCGGGGAACTGGGATAAAGTAATGATGGGGGAAGTGTGGAGGGGGGAGGAGGCACGGGGAGAAAAATACGAAAGTGGAACTTGGAGCAGTTCCGGACCAGGATACCCCTACTGCCCGCGGAAACTATAATAGATAGGTGGGGGGTGCTCGACCAAAATGTCATAGAGAACCCTGGGCGACTACCACAGCCGGGTGTTAGTTTATGGTTTTGACTTTTTTTTTTCCATACAAACTTGACTGAGGATTTTTAGGGGAAAACGGACTCGTACGGGGTCACCGTCATAGACAATATTGTAGGGGGTGACCGTAAGGACCCCCGACTGACAGGTGTTTTTTTTTTTTTTTTTTTTAATTTTTTTCGAAAATTTTTTGTATGGGCCAGCCAGAGTCACCAGCCGAGGCGAGGCCGAAGGCCGAGGCTCACGCTCAGCAAGCGGGCTCCAGGCCGAGCTGCGTTTCGTCGAGGGCTGGGGGAGGCAGGAAAAAAGCGGGAAGTGCCGAGGCGAACTCCCCAGCCGCGCTGTGACCGAAGGCGAAGCTTGCGCCCTGCGAGCCGAAGGCCGAGCTGCGTCCAGGCGAGGCCGAAGGCCAGCTGCGTCTCAGGCGGTCCGAAGATTTGAGTCGAGTTTGTCGAAGTTGTGCGAGTTTGCGAATTTGTGCGAGTTTATTGCGAATTCATGGCTGCAGGATTTGTGCGAATTTGTGCGAGTTTGTGCAGATTTGTGCAAGTTTTGTGCGAGTTTGTCCGAGTGTTTTTAAAATCGTCGGTTGGGTCGGGGGGAGCGAGGCCGAAGGCCGAGGCTGCAACCTCGTGTCGCAAGCCGGGGAGCCGAGGCCGAAGGCCGAGGCTCGCGGCAAGCGAGGCCGAAGGCCGAGCTGCGTTTAAATCGAGGGCTGGGGGGGCGGGAGCGGGGCCGAAGGCCGAGCTGTGCCCAGCCTGGCTGAGGCCGAAGGCCGAAGCGCCCGCGAAGACTGCAGGCCGAGCGCTGCGTCTAGGCGAGGCCGAAGGCCGAGCTCCGTCGTGCGGTCCCAGTTGTGATCGAGTTTGTCCGAGTTTGTGCGAGTTTATTGCGAATTGGCGCAGGTGATGATGCGAGTGTTGTGCGAATTGTGCGAGTTTGTGCCGAAGTTGTGCGGTTGTACAGATTTGTGCAAGTTTGTGCGAGTTGTCAAGTGTTTAAAATCGTCGGTTGGGTCGGGGAGCGAGGCCGAGGCCGGCTCTTTCGTGTCACCAACCGGGGGAGCCGAGGCCGAAGGCCGAGTCCGCAATAGCAGGCTCCGAGAGGCGAGCTGGGCAAATCGAGGGCTGGGGGGGCAGGGCGGGGCCGAAGAGCCAGCTCCAGCCGCGCAAGCCAGGCCGGAGGCCGAGCTTGCGCCCACCAGGCAAGGCCGTAGGCCGAGCTGCGTTTAATAGCCAGAGCGAGGCCGAGAGGCCAGGCTCCGTCACCTCGTGCGAACCGACAACATTTCTTTGTAGATGACTTTTTCATTATTTCCCAAACTTTGAATCGGAACTGCTTTTATTAAAGCCTGTGCGAGGTGCTTGCACCTCGCGCAGCATAAAACGTTAAATATATAAGGCTACAATACCACTCACTAACATAAAGTGTTTGTTCTACGAAAGTCGGAACTGGGAAAAGTGATGATGGGGTATGGAGAGGGGAGCGAGGCACCGAGGAAAAATGCCGAAAGTGGAAAGTTGGAGCAGTTCTGGGGGTACCCTACTGCCCGCGGAAACGGTAAGAGATAGCGGGGGGTGCTCGACCAAAGTGTAAAACCCTGGGAGACTACCAGAGCCGGGGTCGGTTTTTATGACTTTTTTTGACTAATTTTCGGTTTTTCATACAAACTTTGATGGGGATTTCGGGGGAAGGCGACGTCCCAGAGCCTCGTCGCCATAGACGATATCGTTCGGGCTGGCCTCGGGACCCCGGACCGGGTGGTGGTTTTTTTTTGGACATTTTTTTCACCCCTACATCAGAGCTGCCCAAGAGTCACTGGGCGGTTCTAGGGCCGAAGGCCGAGGAAATCGCAAAAGTGTTCATGGATGAGCTGTTTAGAGGGGGGATGAGGCAACTCATGCCTCAGTCACACAGCCGGGAGGCCAGAGGCCGAAGGCCGAGGCCTACTGCCCGCGAACGGCAAGCGAGACCGCAGGGTGCTCGAGCAAATGTCATAGAGCCTCTGTGAGACTACCCAAGGCCGGGGTCGGTTTTTTTTCTCGACTTTTTTTTTCATACTAATTTGTGGGGTTTTTAAACTTGATGGGGATTTCGAGAGGCGAGGCGAGGCCGGAGGCCGGTACTCCAGCAGAGGATAAAATCGTTCGGGCAAGCGACCCCGGACCGAAGGCTGGAAACTCTTTTTTTTCACCTACAGCGAGAACCGTGAGCTGAAGCTGTTCTTTCCACGAATTCGGAAAGAAAAAAGCCATGATGGGGAGCAGCCTTTAAATCGAGGGGGGGGGGCAGGAGCGAGGCACCGAAATGAAAGTGGAAATTGGAGCTGTTCTGGACCGAGTACCCTACTGCCCGCGGAAACGGTAAGAGATAGGGGGGAAGTGCTCTTCACCTAATCCCATAGAGGACCCTGGGAGACAACCAGATTTGTGCCGAGTTTGTAGATTTTGCGACTTTGTGCGAGTTATTTTCCCCCCAAACTAATTTTCGGTTTTTCAGTGTTTTACAAATCGATGGGGGTCGGGGGGAAGGCGACGTCCCAGCCTCGTCGCCATAGACGATATCGTTCGAGGGGCTGGGGGCAGGAGGACCCCGAAGGCCGGGTGGTGGCTTTTTTTAAACATTGCCCTGCACACAGCACTGTGAGTGCTTGCACCTCGAGCCTGCCTAGGGGTTTGTTTGTTCCACGGAATTCGGAAATCGCAAAAAGTGATGATGGGGATGTTTAGAGGGGGCGAGGAGGCACCGGGAAAAATGCGAAAGTGGACCGGGAGAGTTGCATACCGAGTGGGGTACTGCCCGCGGAAACGGTAAGAGATAGGGGGGAGGCTCGACCAAATGTCATAGAGGACCCTGGGAGACTACCAGAGCCGGGGTCGGTTTTTTTTTTCTCGACATCTAGTTAACACTATACCAATTTTCGGTTTTTCATACAAACTTTGATGGGGATTTCGGGGGGAAGGCGACGTCCCAGAATCTCGTCGCATAGACGATATCGTTCGGGCTGGCCTTGGGACCCCGACCGGGTGGTGGCTTTTTTTTTTGGACATTTTTTTCCCCCCTACATCATACCAGCTGACCCCAATTGACATAGTTTGTTTGTTCTACGGAAAGTCGGAACTCAGGAAAAAGTAATGATGGGGTCGATATGTAGAGGGGGAGCCAGAGCACCGGGGAAAAATGCCAAAGTGGACCGGAGAGTAGACCGTCAGCTACGTGGGGTACTGCCCACTTGAAACAGTGAGAGATAGCGGGGGGTGCTCGTGAATGTCCAGAGAGGACCCTCGGCGACAATGGGAAGCTTAAGGTCGGTTTTTTCCTCGACTTTTTTTCCCCCATACTAATTTTTCGGTTTTTTTCATACAAACTTTGATGGGGATTTCGGGGGGAAGGTGGACGGTGAACTGTTAGACGATATCGTTGGGAAAAAGGTAGGACCCGGACCGGGTGACAGTGGTTTTTTTTTTTGGAAGTTGAAATCAGAGCCGGGCCGAAGGGGGGGGTTTGTTTGGAAGTTCGGAAAAGTGGATGGGTGGGGGGGGGCGGGGCACCGGAAAAATGCCAAAGTATGGACCGGAGTAGACCATCAGCGACATGGGGTGAGCTGCCCGCGGAAACGGTGAGAGATGAGAGGGGGTGCTCGACCAAATGCAGAGGACCCTCGGCGACGACCAGAACCGGGGTCGGTTTTTTCCTCTCCCTTTTTTCCCCCCATACTAATTTTCGGTTTTTCATACAAACTTCGAGTATGAGGATTTCGGGGGAAGGCGACGTCCCAGAGTCTCGTCGCCATAGACGATATCGTTCGGGCTGCCAGGCCTCCGGGACCCCGGACCGGGTGGTGGTTTTTTTTTGGACATTTTTTTTTTTCACCCCCTACATCAGAGCTGCCCAAGAGACGGGGGTTTTGTTTGTTCCACAGGAAGTTCGGAAATCGCAAAAAGTGATGATGAGAGGATGTTTAGAAGGGGGCGAGGAGGCACCGGAAAAAATGCGAAAGTGGAAATTGGAGAGCTGTTCTGGACCGACGTACCCCTACTGCCCGCGGAAACGGTAAGAGATAGCGGGGGTGCTCGACCAAATGTCATAGAGGACCCTCGGCGACGACCAGAGCCGGGAGTCGGGTTTTTCCTCCCCTTTTTTCCCCCCCCCCCCCATACTAATTTTTCGGTTTTTCATACAAACTTCGATGGGGATTTCGGGGGGAAAGGCGACGTCTGAGTCTCGTCGCCATAGACGATATCGTTCGGGCTGGCCTCGGGACCCCGGACCGGGTGGTGGTTTATTTTTGGACATTTTTTTTTTTCACCCCCTACATCAGAGCTGCCGAAGCGACGGGGTTTGTTTGTTCTACGAAAGTCGGAGCTGGGAAAAAGTGATGATGGGGTCGTGTAGAGGGGGGGGCGGAGGCACCGAGAAAAATGCCAAAGTGGACCTGAGAGTAGACCATCAGCTACATGGGGTACTGCCCGCGGAAACGGTAACAGATAGCGGGGGGGTGCTCGACCAAATGTCATAGAGGACCCTCGGAGACTACCAGAGCCGGGGTCGGTTTTTTTTTTCCTCGATTTTTTTTTTTCCCCCCATACTAATTTTCGGTTTTTCATACAAACTTTGATGGGGATTTCGGGGGGGAAGGCGACGTCCCAGAGCCTCGTCGCCATAGACGATATCGTTCGGGCTGGCCTCGGGACCCCGGACCGGGTGGTGGTTTTTTTTTTTTGGACATTTTTTTTTTTCACCCCCTACATCAGAGCTGCCCAAGAGACGGGGTTTGTTTGTTCCACGGAATTCGGAAATCGCAAAAAGTGATGATGGTGATGTTTAGAGGGGGGCGAGGAGGCACCGGAAAAAATGCGAAAGTGGACCGGAGAGTAGACCGTCAGCGACATGGGGTACTGCCCGCGGAAACGGTAAGAGATAGGGGGGGGGTGCTCGACCAAATGTCACAGAGGACCCTCGGCGACGACCAGAGCCGGGGTCGGTTTTTTTTTTCCTCGACTTTTTTTCCCCCCCCCATACTAATTTTCGGTTTTTCATACAAACTTTGATGGGGATTTCGGGGGGGAAGGCGACGTCCCAGAGCCTCGTCGCTATAGACGATATCGTTCGGGGCGGCCGCGGGAACCCGGACCGGGTGGTGGTTTTTTTTTTTGGACATTTTTTTTTTCACCCCCTACATCAGAGCTGCCGAAGCGACGCGACGGGGTTTGTTTGTTCCGCGGAATTCGGAAATCGCAAAAAGTGATGATGGTGATATGTAGAGGGGGGCGAGGAGGCACCGGAAAAAATCCGCAAGTGGAAATTGGAGCAGTTCTGGACCGAGTACCCCTACTGCCCGCGGAAACGGTAAGAGATAGCGGGGGGGTGCTCGACCAAATGTCACAGAGGACCCTCGGCGACGACCAGAGCCGGGGTCGGTTTTTTTTTTTCTCGACTTTTTTTTCCCCCCCCCATACTAATTTTCGGTTTTTCATACAAATTTTGATGGGGATTTCGGGGGGGAAGGCGACGTCCCAGAGTCTCGTCGCCATAGACGATGTCGTTCGGGCTGGCCGTGGGACCCCGGCCCGGGTGGTGGTTTTTTTTTTTGGACATTTTTTTTTTTCACCCCCTACATCAGAGCAGCCGAAGCGAAGGGGTTTGTTCTACGAAAGTCGGAATTCGGAAAAAGTAATGATGGTGATATGTAGAGGGGGGCGAGGAGGCACCGGTAAAAATGCGCAAGTGGACCTGAGAGTAGACCATCAGCAACATGGGGTACTGCCCGCGGAAACGTTAAGAGATAGCGGGGGGGTGCTCGACCAAATGTCACAGAGGACCCTCGGCGACGACCAGAGCCGGGGTCGGTTTTTTTTTTCCTCGACTTTTTTTCCCCCCCCATACTAATTTTCGGTTTTTCATACAAACTTTGATGGGGATTTCGGGGGGGAAGGCGACGTCCCAGAGTCTCGTCGCCAAAGACAATATTGTTCGTGGGGGCGATGTTGGGGAATAGTGGTGGGAAGGTGGGGGTGAGGGGGGAAGTTGTGGAAAGTGGGGGGGTGAGGGGGGAAGTTGTGGAAAGTGGGGGGGTGAGGGGGGAAGTTGGGATAAAGTGGGGGAAGGTGGGGGGTGAGGGGGAAGTTGGGAAAAAGTGGGGAAAAGGTGGGGGGGTGAGGGGGGAAGGTGGGGGTGAGGGGGAAGGTGGGGGGTGAGGGGGTGAGGGGGAAGGTGGGGGGTGAGGGGGAAGTTGGGATAAAGTGGGGGGAAGGTGGGGGGTGAGGGGGGAAGGTGGGGGGTTAGGGGGGAAGTTGAAAAAAGGTGGGGGGGTGAGGGGGAATGTTGGAAAAAGGTAGGGGGAAGGTGGGGCGGTGAGGGGGGAAGTTGGGAAAAGGTCGGGGGAAGGTGGGGGGGTGAGGGGGGAAGCTGGGAAAAAGAGGGGGGAAGGGGGGGGGTGAGGGGGGAAGTTGGGAAAACGTGGGGGGAAGGTGGGGGGGTGAGGGGGGAAGTTGAAAAAAGGTGGGGGGGTGAGGGGGAATGTTGGGAAAAAGTGGTGGGAAGGTGGGGGGTTGAGGGGGGAAGTTGTGGAAAGTGGGGGGGGGTGAGGGGGGAAGTTGTGGAAAGTAGGGGGGTTGAGGGGGGAAGTTGGGATAAAGTGGGGGGAAGGTGGGGGTGAGGGGGAAGTTGGGAAAAAGTGGGGAAAAGGTGGGGGGGTGAGGGGGGAAGGTGGGGGGTGAGGGGGAAGGTGGGGGGTGAGGGGGAAGTTGGGATAAAGTGGGGGGGGAAGGTGGTGGGGTGAGGGGGGAAGGTGGGGGTGAGAGGGGGAAGTTGAAAAAAGGTGGGGGGGTGAGGGGGAATGTTAGGAAAAGGTAGGGGGAAGGTGGGGGGGTGATGGGGGAACTCGGGAAAAGGTCGGGGGAAGGTGGGGGGGTGAGGGGGGAAGCTGGGAAAAAGAGGGGGGAAGGTGGGGGTTGAGGGGGGAAGTTGGGAAAACGTGGGGGGAAGGTGGGGGTGAGGGGGGAAGTTGGTAAAAGGTAGGGGGAAGGTGGGGGAGTGAGGGGGGAAGTTGGGAAAAAGTGGGGAAAAGGTGGGGGGTGAGGGGGGAAGGTGGGGGGTGAGGGGGAAGTTGGGATAAAGTGGGGGAAGGTGGGGGGGTGAAGGGGGAAGTTGGGAAAAAGTGGGGGAAGGTGGGGGGTGAGGGGGAAGTTGAAAAAAGGTGGGGGGTGAGGGGGATGTTGGGAAAAAGGTAGGGGGAAGGTGGGGTGGTGAGGGGGGAAGTTGGGAAAAGGGGGGGGAAGGTGGGGGGGTGAGGGGGGAATCTGGGAAAAAGAGGGGGGAAGGTGGGGGGGTGAGGGGGGAAGTTGGGAAAAAGTGGGAGGAAGGTGGGGGGGTGAGGGGGGAAGTTGCGAAAAGGTGGGGGGGTGAGGGGGAAGTTGAGAAAAGGTGAGGGGGTGAGGGGGAAGTTGCGAAAAGGTGGGGGGTGAGGGGGGGAGTTGCGAAAAGGTGGGGGGGTGAGGGGGGAAGTTGGGAAAAAGTGGGGGAAGGTGGGGGGGTGAGGGGGAAGTTGAAAAAAGGTGGGGGGGTGAGGGGGGAAGTTGAGAAAAGGTGGGGGGGTGAGGGGGGAAGTTGGGAAAAAGTGGGGGGGAGTTGGGAAAAAGTGGGGGGAAGGTGGGGAGGTAGTTAGGAAAAGTAGGTGGACAAAGAGGGGAGTAGGGGGTTAAAGGGGGAACAAGTGGGACAAAGGGGAAATGAGGGGGACAAAGGGGGAAGTAAGGGGACAAAGGGGCAAGTAGGGGGGACAAAAGGTTAACGAGTGGGAATGAGGTGGGACAAAGGAGTAATAAAGGAAATTACGGGCTGCGCGAAAAAAATTCACACGACCAAAACTGATGGCCATGAGAGCAATAAAAAGTTTGTGTCAATATGACTATAGAAATCGAGCAAAATTTTTGAAGTCTCTATTTTGGGACTTGTAATTTTTTCGAAGTTTACCTTTTCATTGTGACCCCCATTTTTTATGATTCCAGTGGACAGTTTAGGTGTTTAGGAGTAACGTTTGTCTGAGTCACTTTTGTTGGAAACCACGGCCTCGCCTACTTTTGGGTCGTTGAAATCTAAAAATTTTTTTTACTCAGAAATTAAGGGTCGCGCGAAAAAAATTCATACGACCAAAACTGATACCCATAAGGTCTTCTATGATATGGGACAATAAAAAATAGGTGTTAATATGACATAAGAAATCGAACAAAATTACCAAGTCCAGGCTGGACTTTACCGTGTCATTATTACCCCCCTTTTTTTGTTTTATCAGTATACATATAAGGTCTTCAGGAGCAATGTTTGTATGGGATACTTCTGTAGGAAACCATGCCCTCATCACCTTTTGGGTCGTTGAAATCTCAATATTTTTTTCGGAAACTGGATGTCGCGCGGGAAATTTCACATAGGGTAATAAACAAAACTATCGGCCTTTCACCTAATCCCAACCGACAACATTTCTTTGTAGATGACTTTTTCATTATTTCCCAAACTTTTTTTCATGCAATCGGAATTGCGCCGTAAAAGCGAGCCTGCCCCGCTCGCGAGGTGCTTGCACCTCGCGCAATAAAAAAACTAGTTAAAACTATATAAGGCTACAATACCACTGACTGATTGACATAAATTGTTTGTTCTACGAAAGTCGGAACTCGGAAAAAGTAATGATGGGGTCGTGTAGAGGGGGCGGAGGCACCGGGAAAAATGCCAAAGTGGACCGGAGAGTAGACCATCAGTACGACATGGGGTACTGCCCGCGGAAACGGTAAGAGATAGAGGGGGGTGCTCGACCAAATGTCACAGAGGACCCTCGGCGACGACCAGAGCCGGGGTCGGGTTTTTTTTCCTCGACTTTTTTTCCCCCCCCCATACTAATTTTCGGTTTTTCATACAAACTTTGATGGGGATTTCGGGGGGGAAGGCGACGTCCCAGAGCCTCGTCGCCATAGACGATATCGTTCGGGCTGGCCTCGGGACCCCGGACCGGGTGGTGGTTTTTTTTTGGACATTTTTTTTCACCCCCTACATCAGAGCTGCCCAAGAGACGGGGTTTGTTTGTTCCACGGAATTCGGAAATCGCAAAAAGTGATGATGGGGATGTTTAGAGGGGGGCGAGGAGGCACCGGAAAAAATGCGAAAGTGGACCGGAGAGTAGACCATCAGCGACATGGGGTACTGCCCGCGGAAACGGTAAGAGATAGCGGGGGGGTGCTCGACCAAATGTCACAGAGGACCCTCGGAGACGACCAGAGCCGGGGTCGGTTTTTTTTTCTCGACTTTTTTTCCCCCCCCATACTAATTTTCGGTTTTTCATACAAACTTTGATGGGGATTTCGGGGGGGAAGGCGACGTCCCAGAGTCTCGTCGCCATAGACGATATCGTTCGGGCTGGCCTTGGGACCCCGGACCGGGTGGTGGTTTTTTTTTTTGGACATTTTTTTTTTACCCCCCCGACATCAGAGCTGCCGAAGCGAAGGGGTTTGTTTGTTCCACGGAATTCGGAAATCGCAAAAAGTGATGATGGGGATGTTTAGAGGGGGGGCGGAGGCACCGGGAAAAATGCGAAAGTGGAAATTGGAGCTGTTCTGGACCGAGTACCCCTACTGCCCGCGGAAACGGTAAGAGATAGGGGGGGGGTGCTCGACCAAATGTCATAGAGGACCCTGGGAGACTACCAGAGCCGGGGTCGGTTTTTTTTTTCGCGACTTTTTTTTCCCCCCCCCATACTAATTTTCGGTTTTTCATACAAACTTTGATGGGGATTTCGGGGAAGGCGACGTCCCAGAGTCTCGTCGCCATAGACGATATCGTTCGGGCTGGCCTTGGGACCCCGGACCGGGTGGTGGTTTTTTTTTTTTGGACATTTTTTTTTTTCACCCCCTACATCAGAGCTGCCGAAGCGAAGGGGTTTGTTTGTTCCACGGAATTCGGAAATCGCAAAAAGTGATGATGGGGATGTTTAGAGGGGGGGCGGAGGCACCGGGAAAAATACGAAAGTGGACCGGAGAGTAGACCATCAGCGACATGGGGTACTGCCCGCGGAAACGGTAAGAGATAGGGGGGGTGCTCGACCAAATGTCACAGAGGACCCTCGGCGACGACCAGAGCCGGGGTCGGTTTTTTTCTCGACTTTTTTCCCCCCATACTAATTTTCGGTTTTTCATACAAACTTTGATGGGGATTTCGGGGGGAAGGTGGGGGGTTGAGGGGGAAGTTGGGAAAAAGTGGGGGTGAGGGGGGAAGTTGAAAAAGGTGGGGGGTGAGGGGGAAGTTGGGAAAAAGTGGGGGGAAGGTGGGGGTGAGGGGGAAGTTGGGGAAAAGTGGGGGAAGGTGGGGAGTGAGGGGGAAGTTGGGAAAAGTGGGGGGAAGGTGGGGGGGTGAGGGGGAAGTTGGGGAAACGTGGGGGTGAGGGGGAAGTTGAGGGGGAAGGTGGGGGGGTGAGGGGGAAGTTGAAAGGGGGGAAGGTGGGGGGTGAGGGGGAAGTTGGGGAAAAGTGAGGGGAAGGTGGGGGGTGAGGGGGAAGTTGGGGAAAAGTGGGGGAAGGTGGGGGGTGAGGGGGAAGTTGGGAAAAAGTGAGGGGGGAAGGTGGGGGGTGAGGGGGAAGTTGGAAAGGTAGGGGGAAGGTGGGGGGGTGAGGGGGAAGTTGGTAAAAGGTAGGGGGAAGGTTGGGGGTGAGGGGGAAAGTTGAAGGTGGGGGTGAGGGGGAAGTTGGGGAAAAAGTGGGGGAAGGTGGGGGGTGAGGGGGAAGTTGGGGAAAAAGTGGGGGGGGAAGGTGGGGGGGTGAGGGGGAAGTTGGGGAAAGGTGGGGAAGGTGGGGGGGGTGAGGGGGAAGTTGGAAAATGTTGGGGGGAAGGTGGGGGGTGAGGGGGGAAGTTAGAAAATGGTGGGGGAAGGTGGGGGGGTGAAGGGGGAAGTTGGGGTGAAAGGGGGAGAAGGTGGGGGGTGAGGGGGAAGTTGGGAAAAGTGGGGGAAGGGGGGGTGAAGGGGGAAGGGGGTGAGGGGGGAAGTTGGGAAAAGGTAGGGGGAAGGTGGGGGGGTGAGGGGGAAGTTGGTAAAAGGTATGGGGAAGGTGGGGGGTGAGGGGGGAAGTTGGGAAAAGGTAGGGGGAAGGTGAAGGGGTTAGGGGGGAAGTTGGTAAAAAGTAGAGGGAAGGTGGGGGGTGAGGGGGGAAGTTGGAAAATGGTGGGGAGAAGGTGGGGGGGTGAGGGGGGAAGTTGGAAAATGGTGTGGGGAAGGTGGGGGGTGAGGGGGAAGTTGGGAAAAAGTGGGGGGAAGGTGAGGGGGTGAAGGGGGAAGGTGGGGGATGAGGGGGGAAGTTGGGAAAAAGTGGGGGGAAGGTAGGGGGGTGAGGGGGGAAGTTGGAAAATGGTGTGGGGAAGGTGGGGGGGTGAGGGGGAAGTTGAAAAAAGGTGGGGGTGAGGGGGAAGTTGAAAAAGGTGGGGGGGTGAGGGGGGAAGTTGGGAAAAGGTGGGGGTTGAGGGGGAAGTTGAAAAAAGGTGGGGGGGTGAGGGGGGAAGTTAGGGGATGTTGGGAAAAAGTGGGGAGAAGGTGGGGGGGGTGAGGGGGGAAGGTGGGGGATGAGGGGGGAAGTTGGAGAAACGTAGGGGGTGAGGGGGGAAGTTGAAGAAAAGTGAGGGAAAGTAATCCCAACCGACAACATTTCTTTGTAGATGACTTTTTCATTATTTCCCAAACTTTTTTTCATGCAATCGGAATTGCGCCGTAAAAGCGAGCCTGCCCCGCTCGCGAGGTGCTTGCACCTCGCGCAATAAAAAAAACTAGTTAAAACTATATAAGGCTACAATACCACTCACTGACTCATTGACATAAATTGTTTGTTCTACGAAAGTCGGAACTGGGGAAAAGTGATGATGGGGTCGCGTAGAGGGGGGGCCGGAGGCACCGGGAAAAATGCGAAAGTGGAAATTGGAGCAGTAGACCAGTTCTGGACATGGGGTACTGCCCGCGGAAACGGTAAGAGATAGCGGGGGGGTGCTCGACCAAATGTCAGAGAGGACCCTCGGCGACGACCAGAGCCGGGGTCGGTTTTTTTTTTCCTCGACTTTTTTTTCCCCCCCCATACTAATTTTCGGTTTTTCATACAAACTTTGATGGGGATTTCGGGGGGGAAGGCGACGTCCCAGAGCCTCGTCGCCATAGACGATATCGTTCGGGGCGGCCGCGGGAACCCGGACCGGGTGGTGGTTTTTTTTTTTGGACATTTTTTTTTTTCACCCCCTACATCAGAGCTGCCCAAGAGACGGGGTTTGTTTGTTCCACGGAATTCGGAAATCGCAAAAAGTGATGATGGTGATATGTAGAGGGGGGCGAGGAGGCACCGGAAAAAATGCGAAAGTGGAAATTGGAGCAGTTCTGGACCGAGTACCCCTACTGCCCGCGGAAACGGTAAGAGATAGCGGGGGGGTGCTCGACCAAATGTCACAGAGGACCCTCGGCGACGACCAGAGCCGGGGTCGGTTTTTTTTTTCCTCGACTTTTTTTTCCCCCCCCATACTAATTTTCGGTTTTTCATACAAACTTTGATGGGGATTTCGGGGGGGAAGGCGACGTCCCAGAGTCTCGTCGCCATAGACGATATCGTTCGGGCTGGCCTTGGGACCCCGGACCGGGTGGTGGCTTTTTTTTTTTGGACATTTTTTTTTTCCCCCCCCTACATCAGAGCTGCCGAAGCGAAGGGGTTTGTTTGTTCCACGGAATTCGGAAATCGCAATAAGTGATGATGGGGATGTTTAGAGGGGGGCGAGGAGGCACCGGAAAAAATGCGAAAGTGGACCGGAGAGTAGACCATCAGCGACATGGGGTACTGCCCGCGGAAACGGTAAGAGATAGGGGGGGGGTGCTCGACCAAATGTCATAGAGGACCCTCGGAGACTACCAGAGCCGGGGTCGGTTTTTTTTTTCTCGACTTTTTTTTCCCCCCCCATACTAATTTTCGGTTTTTCATACAAATTTTGATGGGGATTTCGGGGGGGAAGGCGACGTCCCAGAGTCTCGTCGCCATAGACGATATCGTTCGGGCTGGCCTTGGGACCCCGGACCGGGTGGTGGCTTTTTTTTTTGGACATTTTTTTTTTCCCCCCCCTACATCAGAGCTGCCGAAGCGAAGGGGTTTGTTTGTTCCACGGAATTCGGAAATCGCAATAAGTGATGATGGGGATGTTTAGAGGGGGGCGAGGAGGCACCGGAAAAAATGCGAAAGTGGAAATTGGAGCTGTTCTGGACCGAGTACCCCTACTGCCCGCGGAAACGGTAAGAGATAGGGGGGGGTGCTCGACCAAATGTCATAGAGGACCCTGGGAGACTACCAGAGCCGGGGTCGGTTTTTGTTTTCCTCCCCTTTTTTTTCCCCCCCCATACTAATTTTCGGTTTTTCATACAAACTTTGATGGGGATTTCGGGGGGGAAGGCGACGTCCCAGAGTCTCGTCGCCATAGACGATATCGTTCGGGCTGGCCTTGGGACCCCGGACCGGGTGGTGGTTTATTTTTTGGACATTTTTTTTTTTCACCCCCTACATCAGAGCTGCCCAAGAGACGGGGTGGGGTTTGTTTGTTCCACGGAATTCGGAAATCGCAAAAAGTGATGATGGGGATGTTTAGAGGGGGGGCGGAGGCACCGGGAAAAATACGAAAGTGGACCGGAGAGTAGACCATCAGCGACATGGGGTACTGCCCGCGGAAACGGTAAGAGATAGGGGGGGGGTGCTCGACCAAATGTCATAGAGGACCCTGGGAGACTACCAGAGCCGGGGTCGGTTTTTTTTTTCCTCGACTTTTTTTTCCCCCCCCATACTAATTTTCGGTTTTTCATACAAACTTTGATGGGGATTTCGGGGGGGAAGGTGGGGGGTTGAGGGGGAAGTTGGAAAAAGTGGGGGGTGAGGGGGAAGTTGAAAAAGGTGGGGGTGAGGGGGAAGTTGAGAAAAGGTGGGGGGGTGAGGGGGAAGTTGGGAAAAAGTGGGGGGAAGGTGGGGAGTGAGGGGGAAGTTGGGAAAAAGTGGGGGGAAGGTGGGGGGTGAGGGGGAAGTTGGGGAAACGTGGGGGGGTGAGGGGGAAGTTGAAAAAAGATGGGGGGGGGGGTGAGGGGGAAGTTGAAAAAAGGTGGGGGGTGAGGGGGGAAGTTGGTAAAAGGTAGGGGGAAGGTGAGGGGGTGAAGGGGGAAGGTGGGGGTTGAGGGGGGAAGTTGGGAAAAAGTGGGGGGAAGGTGGGGGGGTGAGGGGGGAAGTTGGGGAAACGTGGGGGGGTGAGGGGGGAAGTTGAAAAAAGATGGGGGGGGGTGAGGGGGGAAGTTGAAAAAAGGTAGGGGGTGAGGGGGGAAGTTGAAAAAAGGTGGGGGGTGAGGGGGGAAGTTGGTTAAAGGTAGGGGGAAGGTGAGGGGGTGAAGGGGGAAGGTGGGGGTTGAGGGGGAAGTTGGGAAAAAGTGGGGTGAAGGTGGGGGGGTGAGGGGGGAAGTTGGAAAATGGTGGGGAGAAGGTGGGGGGGTGAGGGGGGAAGTTGGAAAATGGTGTGGGGAAGGTGGGGGTGAGGGGGAAGTTGAAAAAAGGTGGGGGGTGAGGGGAAAGTTGAAAAAAGATGGGGGGGATGAGGGGGAAGTTGAAAAAAGGTGGGGGTGAGGGGGAAGTTGGGGAAAAGTGAGGGGAAGGTGGGGGGGTGAGGGGGAAGTTGGGGAAACATAAGGGGTGAGGGGGAAGTTAGGAAAAAGATGGGGGAAGGTGGTGGGGTGAGGGGGGAAGTTGGGGAAAAGTGAGGGGAAGGTGGGGGGGTGAGGGGGGAAGTTGGGGAAACATAAGGGGTGAGGGGGGAAGTTAGGAAAAAGATGGGGGAAGGTGGTGGGGTGAGGGGGGAAGGTGGGGGGTGAGGGGGGAAGTTGGGGAAAAGTGGGGGGAAGGTGGGGGGGTGAAGGGGGAAGGGTGAGGGGGAAGTTGGGGAAAAGTTGGGGAAAAGTGGGGGGGTGAGGGGGAAGTTGGGGAAAGGTATGGGGAAGGTGGGGGGTGAGGGGGAAGTAGGGAAAAGGTAGGGGGAAGGTGGGGGTGAGGGGGAAGTTGGTAAAAGGTAGGGGGAAGGTTGGGGGTGAGGGGGGAAGGTGGGGGGTGAGGGGGGAAGTTGGGGAAAAGTGGGGGGAAGGTGGGGAAACATAAGGTGAGGGGGAAGTTGGGAAAAAGTGGGGGAAAGTGGGGGGTGAGGGGGAAGTTGGGGAAAGGTAGGGGGAAGGTGGGGGTGAGGGGGGAAGTTGGAAAATGTTGGGGGAAGGTGGGGGGTGAGGGGGAAGTTAGAAAATGGTGGGGGGAAGGTGGGGGTGAAGGGGGAAAGTTGAAAACAGGTGGGGGGTGAGGGGGAAGTTGAAAAAGGTGGGGGGTGAGGGGGAAGTTGGAAAATGGTGGGGGAAGGTGGGGGTGAAGGGGGAAAGTTGGGAACAGGTGGGGGGGTGAGGGGGAAGTTGAAAAAGGAGGGGGGGGTGAGGGGGAAGTTGGGAAAAGGTGGGGGGTGGGGGTGAGGGGGAAGTTGGGAAAAAGTGGGGGAAGGTGGGGGGGTGAAGGGGGAAGGTGGGGGTGAGGGGGAAGTTGGGAAAAGGTAGGGGGAAGGTGGGGGGTGAGGGGGAAGTTGGTAAAAGGTAGGGGGAAGGTGGGGGGTGAGGGGGAAGTTTGAAAATGGTGGGGAGAAGGTGGGGGTGAGGGGGAAGTTGGAAAATGATGTGGGGAAGGTGGGGGGTGAGGGGGAAGTTGGGAAAAAGTGGGGGGAAGGTGAGGGGGTGAAGGGGGAAGGTGGGGGATGAGGGGGAAGTTGGGAAAAAGTGGGGGAAGGTAGGGGGTGAGGGGGGAAGTTGGAAAATGGTGTGGGGAAGGTGGGGGGGTGAGGGGGGAAGTTGAAAAAAGGTGGGGGGTGAGGGGGGAAGTTGAAAAAGGTGGGGGGGTGAGGGGGAAGTTGGGAAAAGGTGGGGGGTGAGGGGGAAGTTGAAAAAAGGTGAAGGGGTGAGGGGGAAGTTGGGGGATGTTGGGAAAAAGTGGGGAGAAGGTGGGGGGATGAGGGGGAAGGTGGGGGATGAGGGGGAAGTTGGAGAAACGTAGGGGGTGAGGGGGAAGTTGAAGAAAAGTGAGGGAAAGTAATCCCAACCGACAACATTTCTTTGTAGATGACTTTTTCATTATTTCCCAAACTTTTTTTCATGCAATCGGAATTGCGCCGTAAAAGCGAGCCTGCTCCGCTCGCGAGGTGCTTGCACCTCGCGCAGCCACCAAAAACTAGTAATACTATATAAAGCCACAATACCACTGACTCACTCATTGACATAAATTGTTTGTTCTACGAAAGTCGGAACTGGGGAAAAGTGATGATGGGGTCGCGTAGAGGGGGGGCCGGAGGCACCGGATAAAATGCGAAAGTGGAAATTGGAGCAGTTCTGGACCGAGTACCCCTACTGCCCGCGGAAACGGTAAGAGATAGCGGGGGGGTGCTCGACCAAATGTCAGAGAGGACCCTCGGCGACGACCAGAGCCGGGGTCGGTTTTTTTTTTCCTCCCCTTTTTTTTGCCCCCCCATACTAATTTTCGGTTTTTCATACAAACTTTGATGGGGATTTCGGGGGGGAAGGCGACGTCCCAGAGCCTCGTCGCCATAGACGATATCGTTCGGGCTGGCCTCGGGACCCCGGACCGGGTGGTGGTTTTTTTTTTTTGGACATTTTTTTTTTCACCCCCTACATCAGAGCTGCCCAAGAGACGGGGTTTGTTTGTTCCACGGAATTCGGAAATCGCAAAAAGTGATGATGGGGATGTTTAGAGGGGGCGAGGAGGCACCGGAAAAAATGCGAAAGTGGAAATTGGAGAGTTCTGGACCGAGTACCCCTACTGCCCGCGGAAACGGTAAGAGATAGGGGGGGTGCTCGACCAAATGTCACAGAGGACCCTCGGCGACGACCAGAGCCGGGGTCGGTTTTTTTCCTCGACTTTTTTTTCCCCCATACTAATTTTCGGTTTTTCATACAAACTTTGATGGGGATTTCGGGGAAGGCGACGTCCCAGAGTCTCGTCGCCATAGACGATATCGTTCGGGCTGGCCTTGGGACCCCGGACCGGGTGGTGGTTTTTTTTTGGACATTTTTTTTTCACCCCCTACATCAGAGCTGCCCAAGCGACGGGGTTTGTTTGTTCCACGGAATTCGGAAATCGCAAAAAGTGATGATGGGGATGTTTAGAGGGGGGTAGGAGGCACCGGAAAAAATGCGAAAGTGGACCGGAGAGTAGACCATCAGCGACATGGGGTACTGCCCGCGGAAACGGTAAGAGATAGGGGGGGGGTGCTCGACCAAATGTCATAGAGGACCCTCGGAGACTACCAGAGCCGGGGTCGGTTTTTTTTTTCTCGACTTTTTTTTCCCCCCCCATACTAATTTTCGGTTTTTCATACAAATTTTGATGGGGATTTCGGGGGGGAAGGCGACGTCCCAGAGTCTCGTCGCCATAGACGATATCGTTCGGGCTGGCCTTGGGACCCCGGACCGGGTGGTGGCTTTTTTTTTGGACATTTTTTTTTTCCCCCCCCCTACATCAGAGCTGCCGAAGCGAAGGGGTTTGTTTGTTCCACGGAATTCGGAAATCGCAAAAAGTGATGATGGGGATGTTTAGAGGGGGGCGAGGAGGCACCGGAAAAAATGCGAAAGTGGAAATTGGAGCTGTTCTGGACCGAGTACCCCTACTGCCCGCGGAAACGGTAAGAGATAGGGGGGTGCTCGACCAAATGTCATAGAGGACCCTCGGGAGACTACCAGAGCCGGGGTCGGTTTTTTTTTTCCTCGACTTTTTTTCCCCCCCCCATACTAATTTTCGGTTTTTCATACAAATTTTGATGGGGATTTCGGGGGGGAAGGCGACGTCCCAGAGTCTCGTCGCCATAGACGATATCGTTCGGGCTGGCCTTGGGACCCCGGACCGGGTGGTGGTTTTTTTTTTTTGGACATTTTTTTTTTTCACCCCCTACATCAGAGCTGCCGAAGCGACGGGGTGGGGTTTGTTTGTTCCACGGAATTCGGAAATCGCAAAAAGTGATGATGGGGATGTTTAGAGGGGGCGAGGAGGCACCGGGAAAAAATGCGAAAGTGGACCGGAGAGTAGACCATCAGCGACATGGGGTACTGCCCGCGGAAACGGTAAGAGATAGGGGGGTGCTTGACCAAATGTCATAGAGGACCCTGGGAGACTACCAGAGCCGGGGTCGGTTTTTTCCTCGACTTTTTTTTCCCCCCCCATACTAATTTTCGGTTTTTCATACAAACTTTGATGGGGATTTCGGGGGAAGGGGGGTTGAGGGGGAAGTTGGAAAAAGTGGGGGGTGAGGGGGACGAAGTTGAAAAAGGTGGGGGGTGAGGGGGAAGTTGGGAAAAGGTGGGGGTGAGGGGGAAGTTGGGAAAGTGGGGGGAAGGTGGGGGAGTGAGGGGGAAGTTGGGGAAAAGTGAGATGGGGTGAGGGGGAAGTTGTGGGGGGGTGAGGGGGAAAAAGTTAAAGATGGGGGGGGTGAAAGGGGGAAGTTGAAAAGGGTGGGGGGTGAGGGGGAAGGTGAAGGAAAAGGGGGGGGGTGAAGGGGAAGTTGAGGGGGGAAGGGGGGGGGTGAGGGGGGAAGTTGGGGAAAGGGGGTGAGGGGGAAGTTGAAAAAAAGTTGATGGGGGGGTGAGGTGGGGGAAGTTTGAAGGTGGGGGGGTGAGGGGGAAGTTGGGAAAAGGTGGGGGGGTTGAGGGGGAAGTTGGGAAAAAGTGGGGGAAGGTGGGGGTGAGGGGGAAGTTGGGAAAATGGTGGGGAGAAGGTGGGGGGTGAGGGGGAAGTTGGAAAGGTGTGGGGAAGGTGGGGGGTGAGGGGGGAAGTTGAAAAAGGTGGGGGGTGAGGGGGAAGTTGGGAAAAGTGGGGAAGGTGGGGGGTGAGGGGGAAGTTGAAAAAGGTGGGGGGTGAGGGGGAAGTTGAAAAAAGGTGGGGGGGTGAGGGGGAAGTTGGGGAAAAAGGTGGGGGTGAGGGGGAAGTTGGGAAAAAGGTGGGGGAAGGTGGGGGGTGAGGGGGGAAGTTGGGGAAAAGTGAGGGGGAAGGTGGGGGTGAGGGGGAAGTTGGGGAAACATAAGGGGTGAGGGGGAAGTTAGGAAAAAAGATGGGGGAAGGTGGGGGTTGAGGGGGGAAGGTGGGGGGTGAGGGGGAAGTTGGGGAAGTTGGTGAGGGGGGAAGGTGGGGGGTGAGGGGGAAGTTGGGGAAAAGTGGGGGGAAGGTGGTGGGGTGAGGGGGAAGTTGGGGAAAGGTGGGGAAGGTGGGGGTGAGGGGGAAGTTGGGAAAAGGTAGGGGGAAGGTGGGGGTGAGGGGGAAGTTGGTAAAAGGTAGGGGAAGGTTGGGGGTGAGGGGGAAGGTGGGGGGTGAGGGGGGAAGTTGGGGAAAAGTGGGGGAAGGTGGGGGTGAGGGGGAAGTTGGGAAAAAGTGGGGGGAAGGTGGGGGTGAGGGGGAAGTTGGGGAAAAGGTAGGGGGAAGGTGGGGGGTGAGGGGGAAGTTGGAAAATGTTGGGGGAAGGTGGGGGGTGAGGGGGAAGTTAGAAAATGGTGGGGGAAGGTGGGGGGTGAAGGGGGAAGTTGGGAAAACAGGTGGGGGTGAGGGGGAAGTTGAAAAAGGTGGGGGTGAGGGGGAAGTTGGAAAATGGTGGGGGGGGGGGGGGTGAAGGGGGGAAGTTGGGAAAAGGTGGGGGGGTGAGGGGGGAAGTTGAAAAAAGGTGGGGGGGTGAGGGGGAAGTTGGGAAAAGGTGGGGGAAGGTGAGGGGGGAAGTTGGGAAAAGTGGGGGTGGGGGTGAAGGGGAAGGGGTGGGGGTGAGGGGGGAAGTTGGGAAAAGGTAGGGGGAAGGTGAAGGGGTTAGGGGGGAAGTTGGTAAAAAGTAGAGGGAAGGTGGGGGGTGAGGGGGGAAGTTGGAAAATGGTGGGGAGAAGGTGGGGGGGTGAGGGGGGAAGTTGGAAAATGGTGTGGGGAAGGTGGGGGGGTGAGGGGGGAAGTTGGGAAAAAGTGGGGGCAAGGTGAGGGGGTGAAGGGGGAAGGTGGGGGATGAGGGGGAAGTTGGGAAAAAGTGGGGGGAAGGTGGGGTGAGGGGGAAGTTGGAAAATGGTGTGGGAAGGTGGGGGTGAGGGGGGAAGTTGAAAAAGGTGGGGGGGTTAGGGGGGAAGTTGAAAAAAGGTGGGGGGGTGAGGGGGGAAGTTGGGAAAAGGTGGGGGGGTGAGGGGGCAGTTGAAAAAAGGTGGGGGGGTGAGGGGGGAAGTTGGGGGATGTTGGGAAAAAGTGGGGAGAAGGTGGGGGGGGTGAGGGGGAAGGTGGGGGATGAGGGGGGAAGTTGGGGAAACGTAGGGGGTGAGGGGGGAAGTTGAAGAAAAGTGAGGGAAAGTAATCCCAACCGACAACATTTCTTTGTAGATGACTTTTTCATTATTTCCCAAACTTTTTTTCATGCAATCGGAATTGCGCCGTAAAAGCGAGCCTGCCCCGCTCGCGAGGTGCTTGCACCTCGCGCAATAAAAAATTAACACTATATAAGGCTACAATACCACTGACTGATTGACATAAATTGTTTGTTCTACGAAAGTCGGAACTCGGGAAAAGTGATGATGGGGTCGTGTAGAGGGGGGGCCGGAGGCACCGGGAAAAATGCCAAAGTGGACCGGAGAGTAGACCATCAGCGACATGGGGTACTGCCCGCGGAAACGGTGAGAGATAGCGGGGGGGTGCTCGACCAAATGTCACAGAGGACCCTCGGCGACGACCAGAGCCGGGGTCGGTTTTTTTTTTCCTCGACTTTTTTTCCCCCCCCATACTAATTTTCGGTTTTTCATACAAACTTTGATGGGGATTTCGGGGGGGAAGGCGACGTCCCAGAGTCTCGTCGCCATAGACGATATCGTTCGGGCTGGCCTCGGGACCCCGGACCGGGTGGTGGTTTTTTTTTTTGGACATTTTTTTTTTTCACCCCCTACATCAGAGCTGCCGAAGCGACGAGGTTTGTTTGTTCCACGGAATTCGGAAATCGCAAAAAGTGATGATGGTGATATGTAGAGGGGGGCGAGGAGGCACCGGAAAAAATGCGCAAGTGGACCTGAGAGTAGACCATCAGCGACATGGGGTACTGCCCGCGGAAACGGTAAGAGATAGCGGGGGGGTGCTCGACCAAATGTCACAGAGGACCCTCGGCGACGACCAGAGCCGGGGTCGGTTTTTTTTTTCCTCGACTTTTTTTCCCCCCCCCCATACTAATTTTCGGTTTTTCATACAAACTTTGATGGGGATTTCGGGGGGGAAGGCGACGTCCCAGAGTCTCGTCGCCATAGACGATATCGTTCGGGCTGGCCTTGGGACCCCGGACCGGGTGGTGGTTTTTTTTTTGGACATTTTTTTTTTTCACCCCCTACATCAGAGCTGCCGAAGCGAAAGAGTTTGTTTGTTCTACGAAAGTCGGAGTTCGGAAAAAGTAATGACGGGGATGTGCAGCGGGGGGGGGCGGAGGCACCGGGAAAAATGCGAAAGTGGACCTGGAGCAGTAGACCGTCAGCGACATGGGGTACTGCCCGCGGAAACGGTGAGAGATAGCGGGGGGGTGCTCGACCAAATGTCATAGAGGACCCTCGGCGACGACCAGAGCCGGGGTCGGTTTTTTCTCGACTTTTTTTTTCCCCCCATACTAATTTTCGGTTTTTCATACAAACTTTGATGGGGATTTCGGGGGGGGAAGGTGGGGGGTCTCGTGGGGGAAGTTGGGAAAAAGTGGGGGGTAAGGGGGGAAGTTGAAAAAAGGTGGGGGGGGGAGGGGGGAAGTTGGGGAAAAAGTTGAGGGAAGGTGGGGGGTATGGGGAGTGAGGGGGAAGTTGGGAAAAAGTGGGGAAGGTGGGGGGGTGAGGGGGGAAGTTGGGGAAACGTGGGGGGTAAGGGGGGAAGTTGAAAAAAGGTGGGGGGTGAGGGGGGAAGGTGGGGGGTGAAAGGGGTAGTTCGGAAAAAGTGGGGGGAAGGTGGGGGGGTGAGGGGGGAAGTTGGGGAAAAGTGGGGGGAAGGTGGGGGAAGTTGAGGGAAAAAGGTGGGGGGTGAGGGGGAAGTTGGGAAAAAGTGAGGGGGAAGGTGGGGGGGTGAGGGGGGTGAAGTTGGGTAAAAGTGGGGGAAGGTGAGGGTGAGGGGGGGAAGTTGGGGGAAACGTTGAGGGAAGGTGGGGGGTGATGGGGAAGTGGGGGAAAGTGGGGGGTGAGGGGGAAGTTGTGGAAAGGTTGGGAGGGGGTGAGGGGGGGGATGTTGGGGAAAAGTGGGGGGGTGAAGGGTAAGTTGTGGAAAGTGAGGGGTGAGGGGGAAGTTGGGAAAAAGTGGGGGGAAGGTGGGGGTGAGGGGGAAGTTGGGGGGGAAAAGGGGAGGGGAAGGTGGGGGGTGAGGGGGAAGTTGGGGAAAAGTGGGGGGAAGGTGAGGGTGAGGGGGGAAGTTGGGAAAAGTGGGGGGTGAGGGGGAAGTTGGGGAAAAGTGGGGGGAAGGTGGGGGTGAGGGGGAAGTTGGGGAAAAGTGGGGGGAAGGTGGGGGGTGAGGGGGGAAGTTGGGGAAAAGTGGGGGGTAGGTAGGGGGTGAGGGGTGAAGTTGGGAAAAAGTGTTGGGGGGGTGAGGGGGGAAGTTGGGGAAAAGTGAAGGGGGTGAGGGGGAAGTTGGGAAAAAGTGGGGGAAGGTGAGGGGTGAGGGGGGAAGTTGGGAAAAGTTGAGGGGAAGGTGGGGGTGAGTTGGGGGAAGTGGGGGGGGGTGGGGGGAGGAAGTTGGGAAAAGTGGAAAGTGAGGGGGTGAGGGGGGGAAGTTGGGAAAAGTGGGGGGGTGAAGGGGTAAGTTGTGGAAAGTGGGGGGGTGAGGGGGGAAGTTGGGGAAAAGTGGGGGGGTAAGGGGGGAAGTTGTAGAAAGTGTTGGGGTGAGGGGGGAAGTTGTGGAAAGTGGGGGGGTGAGGGGGGAAGTTGGGTAAAAGTGGGGGGAAGGTGAGGGGTGAGGGGGAAGGTGCGGAAAGGTGGGGGTAACCGGGAAAAGTGGGGAGGTGAGGGGGAAGTTTTTCTTCACATTTTCCCAACTTCCCCCTCACCCTCCACCTTCCCCCACTTTTCCCAAACTTCCCCCTCACCCCCCCACTTTTCCCAACTCCCTCACCCCCTCACCTACCCCCCACTTTTCCCAAACTTCTCCAGTCACCCCCCACCTTCCCCCCACTTTCCCAACTTCCCCCTCACCCCCCCACTTTCCACAACTTCCCCCTCACCCCAACACTTCACTACAACTTCATCCCTTTCCCCCCCCCCACTTTCCCCAACTTCCCCCTCACCCCCCACCTGCCTCCCACTTTTAACCAACATCCCCCTCACCCCCCCCCACTTTCCACAACTTACCCCTTCACCCCCCACTTTCCACAACTTCCCCTTCACCCCCAATTTCTACAACTTCCCCCCTCACCCCCCCACTTTCCACAACTTACCCCTTCACCCCCCCCACTTTCCACAACTTCCCCCTTCACCCCCAATTTCTTCAACTTCCCCCTCACCCCCACTTTCCACAACTTCCCCCTCACCCCCACCTTCCCCCACTTTTCCCCAACATCCCCCGTCACCCCCTTTCCCCAACATTCACCTTCCCCATGCATTTCCAGAACTTCCTCCCACCAAAATTCATCGTTCGACCGGTATGGGTGAAAAAAAAAACCCAAAAAAAAAAAACCAACCCAGGCTCTGGTCTCTGCCGAGGTCCTTTGTGACATTTGGTAGAGCACCCCCTATCTTTTACCGTTTCCGCGGGCAGTAGGGGTACTCGGTCCAGAACTGCACCAATTTAAACTTTCGTATTTTTTTTCTGTGCCTCCACCAAGTGTAGACTTCCCCATCATTACTTTTGGGAGGAGGAGCGAGGCCGATGGCCGAGCTTGCGCCCGCAAGGCCGCAGGCCGAGAAGCCTTCAGGCGAGACCGAAAGCTCCGTCTCGTATAAAAAGAGATATGTTTGATGTTTTTTTTAGGTTCATTCAAATGTAAGTAGCTATTAAAGTTTACTTCTCAACTGAAAAGAAAATCATTATTGGAATGATTGTATGTATTGCCGTGCCGGGGGCGTCCCATGATGGGAACCAAATTTTTCTTTTTGTAAGTACTTAGGTACCTATACCTACTTTTTTATCTAAGTATTTTTGTAAGGATAAAGCACTTTGTCTAACCAAAATCTTACTTTAATCAAAAAACAAAACAACAAACGAGGTTATGTTTTTCTGTCCTTTAAACTTCAAAGTCGACAATTTTGATGGTGCGTTCAGTTCCTCAGACGAATGAAAAAAAGAATAGACGTGACATCGTCGACCTACATAAAATCGTGCATAGGTACCTAAACCCGGCGAAGACAAATGATTTGGTACAAAGATGGCGGCTTTAATAGTCACAAAACATGGAAACCGGCCGCATAACTACTGTTTGTATATAGATTGTTATGCTGGGTCTTTTATTTTTTACTAAGTCTATGGTTCAGTTCACACTCACAAAAAAATATTTCTGTGGGTGCGTTTACATACACATTTGTTAGTGCATTATTACTATTATTAAGGCTGGACGCATACATACGTTTACCGTATTCGTTTTCCGAATGCGTAATTTTGAGTTGGAATTCCGTAAGACTACCGCAAATATTCGGAATGTATCCACTTCAGTACAGAAGTGATAGCGTAACTGAACGCACGACGATGGAGGACGACGATTTATTAGCAATTGCATTTCTGTTATCAATAAATAAGAAAAAGAAACGTCGTCGGTATTGGATACATCCACTAAATACTCGAAGAGTCTATGAGAGTCCGTATTATTTGAAGAGAGCTAAGTTACGAGCACACCCAGATAAATTCTTTGATTTCTACAGGATGTCAATAAATTCTTTTGATGAACTTCATAATGGCATACGCCATAAATTTATGCGTAACCAATACAAAGAAAACGTACGCGCGCGGCGCGGGCGCGGGCGGAACTGAATAGAAGTTTCCGAACGTGTGCGCCGGCACGAACAAAATGTATGCAAGCGCCGCGTTCCGCATGACGTCATTAGGTTTTTTCGAGTAGGTTTCTCCGAACGCGCCGGCTTGCTTACGAAACGTACATACATGCGGAATTTATTCCGTTAGAAAAAAACGAACGTGTGCGTCAGTTAATGTATTTTCTACTGATTCCATGCATTCATATGTCCGAATACGGAAAACGAATTCGGAAATCGAATGCGGAAAACGTATTTATGCGGCCAGCCTAAGGCTCCCACTTTACACCATTCCCGATTACAGGCGAGATGTTTGATGCCTACTGTTCATTTATAATTTACCACGAACACAACGGTTTTCTCAAAACGGTTGCGGAACGCGAACGCAGCATGAACTCATTGTGTGTGTATACTTAAATTAAATTTTTAATACCTATCTATTTAACATTTAATTTTATTATTTTTTCATTTTTTTTTTAAATCTGTGACATGACAAAATATTGGCATGGCAACACTGCCCGCGCCGCGCCGCGCCTGCGCGATCGCGCGCCAACCTAAACGTCAAAAATTTTCACTATGAAACTTTAGTTGTCGTTACTTTTCTCACTTTGCTCTAAACTTTGGACGATTTCTGTTACAGGAGGTAATTTTAATCATATTTCTTGGTGACTTGTGTAGTTATTTTTAGTAATCATGTTATATTCAGTGTTATTTATGTGTGTTTAGTGAATTGATTCATTTAAATTCTGATTAGAATCAACTTTAACATAGAAAAACTATGTAGGTAATCCAATCCAAACTACTTGTGATATGAACATGGCGTCTTCGTATGAACTATAAAGATAAAAAGTTTTCGTGACCACTAAAGCAACATTTACTCATTTTAACATGTTACTCAACTTAACATTTGATCATATATTTTGATATAATATTAACTTTATTTACATTCAATTAGTACAACGTCATAGTAATTGAAGCCTCAAAAACCGACGCGACGCCAAGATCACAAAGTTTTACCTATTTCTATTTCCATTTGTTTGCTTTCTTGAATAGGTAGCCGGGTTGGCTTCATAATGGACTAGCTTTCGCCCGCGTGAATTTCCCACGGGACCCGTGCCTTTTCCCGGGATGAAAGGTACCCTATGTCCTTCTCCTTACTTCTAACTATGTGTATGCGAAATTTCAGAAAGATTGGTTCAGTAGATGAAGCGTGAAGAGGTAACAAACAAACAAATCAACAAACAAACAAACTCACTTTCACATTTATAATATTAGTTAGGATTAGGATAGTTAGGATTAAATTATACTGATACAAATGTGTCTATCAATATAATAAAAGGTAGGTACTCTGTGATGTCTATATTGTATTCAAAATAGTTCTGTTCTCTAATGGGATGTGTAAGTTCCTGCTGTCCGTCAATACATACCTACCTGATGAATGCACTTAACTGACTTGAGTCTTTTGTACAAAATCAATTTAGCAGTAGGGGAACTGCACATTTTTATTTTACCTTTCAACTTAGAGTAAACAAGTACAGGTATCAGACACAATATTCATCCAAGTCAATAGGAGTTTATATTTTTAAAATAATAATAAGTAGGTACCTACCTATCTATCTATCTATTGGTAAAACTTCATGAATGGATTTTACATTACTTAATTACTGTCTTGTCTAATATTACTTTGCAGTTTATTAAGTAAATATTTATGAAAATATAATTTTAGAAAGGCGCTATATTGTACCTAAACTTTGATACTTTAAACTATCATTACAAATTAATAATTAGGTGCTTTGTACATAGAACTACTATGGCTGATCCTGTGGCTGCTGATCCGGTAGCTGTGGCTGAAACACCAGTGGTGCCGGTTCCAACTTGGGTCACTGTTGCCTCAGGTAAATTTATAAATATTCTTATTTGTTTAAAGCATTTTTACCATATTGTTGTTTTTTCTAATCTGGTGTTGTCTGTAAATTCGCATTCTTTCACTACAATAATTTTCTTTTGTTTTTGGCCTGTTTTTTCAGATTATATTTTTAATAATATTAGAAATATAATTTACCTAACTGGCTTTTGCCCGGGATGAAAGGTATCCTATTTCCTTCTCAGTACTTCTAACTGTGTGTATGTGAAATTTTAGGAAGTTTGGTTCAGTAATGGTTTAGTAGATAAAGTGTGCGTGCAGAGGTGACAAAGTTTGTTATTTCAATTTTCACATTTTTTCACAAATAGGTATAGGTAGGTATTCTGTAAATTTATAACAGTAAAATAGAAAGATGGTTTTTTACTTAACTATATGCGTTCATTTGTGTGTTTGTGTCTCTGATTAAGGAAACTTAAGTGTGTATGTGTTTGTTTTTAAAGTCCATTTACTCATAACTAGCTTTTGCCCGCGGCTTCGCCCGCGTGAATTTCTTACGAAAACAGTGCTTTTTCCCGAGATGAGAGGTACCCTATGTCCTTCTCCGTACTTCTAACTATGTGTATGCAAAATTTCAGGAAGATTGGTTAAGTAGATGAAGCGTGAAGAGGTAACAAACAAACAAATAAACAAACAAACTCACTTTCGCATTTATAATATTAGTTAGGATTTGTCCTATTATGTATACAATCTTACCATTTCTTTTTATGATTTTACAACAATATAAATTAAAAATAGACTTTTTGGAAATTACTTTCTTGGTTAATAAATGTTTTACTTTAGAATGTTTAGGTTTGAACTAATATTTGATTTATTTTAAACAAAATTCAAAAAAGTACTGTGTAGATTGTTTACATAATAGGACAATTAAGAATGAATTTTATAACAAGCTAATTATTAGAAATAAAAAAACACGACTGACAAGTTTTCTCTCTCAAAAAGTACACACAAACATATAAGTTACCTATATACATTTCTGAAATCGCCTTTTAAAGCCCTCCAATTTGATACCCCACTTGATAAGATTGATCAAATTCTATTTTTTTGGTCTGTTAATCATCTCATATTTAATCCGCCATTTTGTTTTTATGATGACGTCATATAGCCTATGTCACTCGGAGGAATGCAAGGAATCTAAAAATACCTCTCACATTAAAATCTGTTAAGCCGTTCAGGACTTATGGTGGAATAAAGAAACTTACATACATACATACATGAACATACATACATGAACCCTGAAAACATAACACTCCTTTTTTGGTCAGTCGTGTAAACATACTTACATACATACATGAACCCTGAAAACATAACACTCCTTTTTTGGTCAGTCGTGTAAAAATGGAGTTTATTTACATAGATATTTCCCAAAATATCTGGATTGTCCCTTATATATATATATATATATATACTAGCTTTTGCCCGCGGCTTCGCCCGCGTGAATTTCCCACGGGAACAGTGCTTTTTCCCGGGATAAAAAGTAGCCTATGTGCTATTCCTAAAGAGCTTGTTCTAAAGAGTTGAAACTTGACACATAAGCGTGACGTGACGGTACATCCAGGATCGGCTCCTAACGAGGGAACTCTTCAACGGTTAACAGCACAGACATACAATTGTTCACACAGCTTCAGTTACGACAGCAATACAGTACCACTATTAGCACAACCTGGTGGTGCACTCAGGATCGACTCCAACGACGGAACTCCTCAACGGTTAACAGCACAGACATACAATTGTTCACACAGCTTCAGTTACGACAGCAATACAGTACCACTATTAGCACAACCTGGTGGTGCACTCAGGATCGACTCCAACGACGGAACTCCTCAACGGTTAACAGCACAGACATACAATTGTTCACACAGCTTCAGTTACGACAGCAATACAGTACCACTATTAGCACAACCTGGTGGTGCACTCAGGATCGACTCCAACGACGGAACTCCTCAACGGTTAACAGCACAGACATACAATTGTTCACACAGCTTCAGTTACGACAGCAATACAGTACCACTATTAGCACAACCTGGTGGTGCACTCAGGATCGACTCCAACGACGGAACTCCTCAACGGTTAACAGCACACACATACAATTGTTCACACAGCTTCAGTTACGACAGCAATACAGTACCACTATTAGCACAACCTGGTGGTGCACTCAGGATCGACTCCAACGACGGAACTCCTCAACGGTTAACAGCACACACATACAATTGTTCACACAGCTTCAGTTACGACAGCAATACAGTACCACTATTAGCACAACCTGGTGGTGCACTCAGGATCGACTCCAACGACGGAACTCCTCAACGGTTAACAGCACACACATACAATTGTATACGTAGCTTCAGTTACGACAGCAATACATTACTACGATTATCACAACCTGATGGTGCACTCAGGATCAGTCTTCAACAAGGGAACTCCTCAACAGTTAAATGCAGGAACACTATTTTTTTCATGTATTTAATACACAAAGTTTTTATCGTATGTTAGCTTACCTACCTATAGATAACATTATAATTATAATAAGAATTTTTAAAGACAAATGTGACTACAATAATGTATATTTTTATATTTTCAGGAACTTGCAACCAGACGGATGCGAGGTTCCGAGGCAGCAACCAATGTGTGGCAATGTCAACATGCGCAGCGGTATTTTCTTCCATTATTAATAGACGAGATATGACTACTTCTGAGATCGACGCTGTCCTCCACAGCGGCGATCGCCTTTATTTACGCCTCAGACCCCCTGGTCATACATTGCATATGTTTTTAGAGCCTGATGAATTGCCTGTCGAATTCGAAGTAGGGAACTTTTTGGCCAAAATTCAAAACGACTGGGTGCATAATGGCCTTCTGCCAACCTGTTCTGAAGAAGAACCGTCATTTCAATTAGAATTGCAAAATATTTTACGTCAAATTTTCGATTCTAACACTGACGATAATAATACTATTAGTTACACTTACACGAGTCACGTTCAAACCATGTCTTTTTGGTACGCAAATAATGGTTACTTTTATTTCAATAGTCATGGTGTTGATGACACTAACACTCGTAATGCAAACAATAGTTTGAATCTGGCACATTTGTTTCGCTGTAATTCAATTTCAGATCTGGCCGCGTTAATTTTTGCTCCTCACAAATCAAAATTTGACGAACAATATACTCAATATTGTATTTTCAAAATTCAATTAATTTCTTTTGCAAATTTAGACAGTATGTCGGTAAATTCAGTAGATTTTTCGATTACCAATTTAAATTTATTTGATAACAACCCGGTTGATGCGCTTTTAAATATAGTAGACTCTTCAAGTTCAGGAGACGACAGTTTCCAAGAAAGTCCAGAAGTAATATATATCCCAAATCCGTGTGCATCAACATCATCGACTACAAATAATAATCAGTTTTTCGATGTAGCCCCAGTTGTACAAATTTTAGATACAAGTTCTGACAGTAGTGTTCCGAGTTCGCCAAAACGGAAAAGGGGACGTCCGATTAAAAAAAAAAGGGGCCGAAAACGTACGAAAAGTGACGCACATTTAGATGCATCACTTAAGTATAATAAAAAAAAACCGGAAGTTAATCGCGAGTGTGTTAAGAAATACACCGCACAACACCCGGAAGTTAATCGCGACAGTGTTAAGAAATACACCGCACAACACCCGGAAGTTCATCGCGAAAGCGTACAAACGTATTCGGCAACTAACCCGAGCGTGAATCGGGAAGCGGTAATTAGATATAACGCCACGAACCGTAATGTCGACCCCGCATTACGATCGTCGTCGAAATTAGTCGGGGAAAGATTTGGCGACGACCTCAACCCGATCGTAGTTTTTTCATTAAATAAACATAGTTTGTCTGATCCCGAGATTCACGTTTGCGACCACTGCGGAGCCCGTCTCTTCGTCGAGGAGCGAAGTCGCCAAAAATGGTGTTGCGGTGAAGGCGCGTATAACGTAATCACTTTCGAACCGTTGACCGAAGCGTTCTATTCTCACCCATCTTTCATTAGCAGACCGCGAGCGTATAACAATCTGTTTGCGTTTAGTGCGTGCGGCACGACGGGCCCGAATCCAAATCCTACTACCGGTATATATTTTTATAAAATTCATGGTCGCACATATCATCGCGTTTTTGATTTAGCATATTCTGCATCAAGGAACAATATAGCTTTGTACATTAATGACGTTGACGAACGCGAAAATATAGCTCGGGGTATGTCTCTCGACTCGACAGTTATCGTTCAAATTAAGCACTTCATGCATCAATGCAATCCTTTCATCGATTGTTTCAAACGGTTAAGTCGCGAAACGTCAGATGAGGCTCATCTCGTGTTCGAAGCCACGTCGCGACGGACCCATGGCAATGTTTTAGGAGATAGGCCAATAGGGCGCGAAATAGCTGCTATTATTAATACGGAACGGGAGCCTTATGCTCCGCGTTCCATAGTTATTTGGAAAACAGGCGAGCGACCGCATACAGTGGATCTCACCCATCCACTGTATGAAGCCTGGCAATACCCTTTGTTATATCCGTGCGGCAATCCCGGTTGGCAGCCGAATAGGTTAGACAACAAAGGTACGAAGTTGTCGCAAAACAAGTACCTGCGTTGTCTATTGTTATCCGAGTCTAGATTTTCTTATTTCGGTAGATTGTCTGAAGAGTGGTTAGTTGACATGTACTCCAGAATGATAGACGAAAGACTTCGCTACATTCTTAACATGCAAAATTTCACCGATTCCCTTCGAACTGCCCCTCTTACAGAATTAGAAGACGAGACCATACATGGAGAGGGCGACGTTGTGCCGGGACGTATTTATTTGCCAAATTCGTTTACGGGTGGCCCTCGCTACATGAAAGTTAAATATATGGACTCGATTGCATTAGTCAGTAGATTAGGTGCCCCCACGTATTTTTTGACATTCACGTGCAATCCCCAGTGGCCTGAGATAAAGCAGAACCAGACTGCCGACCACTACTCGAGTCCACAGATCACAGCTCGAGTCTTCAACTTGAAGCTGGCTCAATTGTTACGCGACCTCCGGTCTGGGGCTTGGTTCGGTAAATTAGTATACATAATGCACGTCATAGAGTTTCAGAAGCGCGGCCTCCCCCATGCCCATATTTGTTTTAGAGTCGAGAACGGACCACAGACAAACTCGGACATTGACAAATTTATCAGAGCAGACATACCAAGTCCGACGGAGGCCGGAGGCAGATTACGCAAAGCAGTTTTAGACCACATGGTTCACGGCCCGTGTGGTCCCCGCACAGGACCGATCTTGTGTGTTGGGATAGTGGTAGGAGTAGATGCATTAGATTCTTTCCGAAACAAGAAACCCCTACCACCTATCATGATGATAGGGGTTTCGTCCATCTGCGCCGTGACAGAAAAAATGAGGGCATTATTAAATATCGTGGCAGGGACATCACGGTGAACGATACGTGGGTCGTTCCGTATAACGCTGCCCTCCTCCTCAAGTATGATTGCCATATAAATTTAGAAGTTTCATCATCTCGCACAATCATTAAATATTTGTTCAAATACATAACCAAGGGTCCGGACGAGGCGCGCGTCGCGTTCGTCCACGATCGCGACCGAGACGAGCCCGTCAACGAGGTCGAACAATACGTAACGAAGCGGTACGTCGGGTCTGCGGATGCGGCGTGGCGCGTTTTCGAATTCGATGTGGTCGCGCGCGAACCTAACGTTAAACAGCTCGCTGTCCACCTTCCCGAGCGTCAGAACGTTTTCTTTAGAATGAGTACGGCGGACTCTGCCGCTCCCCGCTCCACAGACTCCGATCTGATAACGTATTTCAAGCGTCCGATGGGTGAGGAATTCGATAATATGACGTATTTAGATTTTTACGAACGTTACATTGTTCACGCGAGTTGCCCCCGAACGAAAAACGTCCCCACGTTCAACTAACTAACAATAAGTACATTACTAAAAGGCAACGGGGAGAACTTGTAACGCGTCTATTTTGGGTGTCTCCCAACAGAGGTGAACAATTTTTTTACGTCTCTTGCTCAACTCCTACCCGTGTAGAAGTTTCGAGGATCTGTATAGACTGGGTGGTCCAGATTGTAGCACTTTTCAGGAAGCCGCCAGGGCTGTAGGGATCGCGAATGATGACAAAGAATATGAGACGGCGATGCACGAGGCATCTTCCTTTTTGACTGGACCACGTTTGCGTAGTTTTTCGTTCTCTTAGCGGTAAACGGTATACCGGTCGCGTCGTTGTGGGATAAATTTAAAGATAAATTAAGCGAGGACTTACTCCCAAAGTTCCCGAACGAGGTAGGTAAGGCACATTCTATGTGCCTTCTTTTGATTGACCGTCTCCTTCGAAAACACGGAACCGATCTCGTAGAACAAGGTTTACCGTACACACCCGACGAATCCACCGAACTTAGTCGAGAACGTCTCGAGTACAGCGCGGATCGTTTAAAAGACTTCGTTGACGAATGGCTGCCGAAGCTGTCGGCAGACCAAAAAATTAGTTTTCGATTATGTCGATAGGTTAGTTTACGGTGACGCGTCAAACGCGAACAATGCCATTTTCGTGGACGGGCCCGCCGGTACGGGCAAGACGTTATTGTTACAAACCATTGCGGCACACGTGCGCAGCAAAGGCGGAATAGTTTTGTGCACAGCGAGCTCGGGTATTGCGGCGCAAAATTACGAGGGTGGCACCACAGCCCATAGTATGTTCAAATTTCCCATTGACCTCGTGGACGATTCGGGACATTGGAATTTAACTAATAGGTCACAACGCGGTGAATTAATTTTCCATTCCGATGTCATAATATACGACGAAGCACCTATGGCTCATAAATTTCTCATTCATTTGTTAGATAGATCGCTCAAAGACTTGATGCAGAATAATAAAAATTTCGGCGGTAAAGTAGTTATTTTTGCAGGTGACTTTCGTCAAATCCCTCCGGTCGTAATGAATGCGCGATGCGAAAACGACGTCGTCAATTGTTCCGTTAAATCGTCTCCCCTTTGGCGGCAGTTGAAAACCTTTTTCTCTTACAACGTCTCAGCGTTGTAATGAAGACTTAGATTTTGCCGATTTCCTTTTAAAGTTAGGTTCCAATAATATCCCCACACAGCCTGTGCAAACGGGCCGTGTGCTTGAGAATTTAATTGATCTTTCGAACATTTCCTTCGTAACACAGTTGAATGACCTTATAGATTTTGTTTTCCCCAATTACATTTAGATGACGATCGTGACGATCACATTCTCGCGCGTAGAGCTATTTTGACAACACATAATGCTGGTGTTCGAGAAATCAACGCAGCAGTGTTGGAAAAGGTTCCTTCAGAACCGATTCATTTCAAATCGATAGATTCCGTTTGTAGAGACGATGTTGATCAACTTTTTTTCAATATAGACACTCTCAACAGTCTGCAGCCAAAGGGAATTCCAGAGCACGATTTGATTTTAAAAGTAGGATGTGTGTGTATGATCATTCGTAACCTAAGTTTCGCAGACGGCTTAGTCAATGGGACAAAAGTAATAGTGACACACACGTCTCCGCGGCTGATAACGGTTATCAAGCCAGGTCAAAGGGAACCGTATTTTATTCCGCGTGTTTTGTTCAAGGCGCCAATACAGAACGGGAGTCCCATCGAAATGAGCCGCAGACAATTTCCGCTACAAGTGTGCTACGCAATGACAATTCATAAGAGTCAGGGCCAAACGATAAATAAAGTAGGTGTAGATTTGCGGTCAAACGTTTTCAGTCACGGTCAGTTATATGTAGCTTTAGGTCGCGTTCGGAGTTCTAACGATTTGAAAATACTTGTCCCAGATAAAAATGTGGTGTCCGGTAAACCGTTCTGTAATAACGTAGTGTTCTCTAAATTATTGTAGTAAAGTTAGCTTTTCTTTTTTATTGTTCACCTCGCTCGATCGGCAATTCTGTTTTTCCAAATTTCGTATAAAGCGCGCGGACATTGCCACACATTCACCCAATTCATTTTCAAAGGTCATCACTGATGTGACGGCGCGGCACGGCTGTGGCTTTTTTGAGATCGTGCGTTACGCATGCATCCCAAAAATCCAAAACTGTGCCGAGCCGTTACATAAGTGATGACCTTTCCATTGTCATCACCCAGTTCATTTTTTAAGGTCATCACTAATGTGACGGCGCGGCACCGCTGTGGCTTTTTTGAGATCGTGCGTTACGCATGCATCCCAAAAAATACAAAACTGTGCCGAGCCGTTACATGAGTGATGACCTTTCCATTGTCATCACCCAATTCATTTTTAAGGTCATCACTAATGTGACGGCGCGGCACCGCTGTGGCTTTTTTGAGATCGTGCGTTACGCATGCATCCCAAAAATCCAAAACTGTACCGAGCCGTTACATGAGTGATGACATTTCCATTGTCATCACTCACCATCATTCACCTTTCACTCATTACCCATATTGTATCCATTCATATCATTTTATAAAAAAATATTTATTATGGTTTATTGATTATTAATATTTGTGTAGTTTAAGTAGGGGCTGAGCTGCAGGCTACCTACGGGGTCCACAAGTTGGCGGATAGTGGGACGACCTTAAGATATAGGTCAGCTGTCTAAACAGCCCCCGACCACGCAGCTAATATACATTTCTATATATTAATATGAGTATACTTTTTTTTCAGGTCTTCAACCGACCATCGTGACGCGTACCGACATGAAGATTTTTTCATCAACATCTCTCTCAGCCTAAAGACGTCCACTGCTGGACAAAGGCCTCCCCAAAGGATTTTATCCGTGGGGGGTTTGCCCTTCATTAACATACTAACAAACTTTTATCTTGTGTACGCAAACTTTTTGTATATACCACAGATGCAGTATTCCGTCGAAGATAAAAGTACCAGCTTTGACCACGGCCACTCCCGACGACGCCGAAGTACAAGCAGAAATGTGAAAAAACACCATCAATAGGAAATCTTCATTATCTTAAAAAAAGGTAACTATTTTTCTTATTTTCCAAATTTAACTTGCCTTTCTTTAGATTAAAACTCTTGGCAATGTACTTTACAAAACAAAATATTTTATTATATCTCTAAAAAAGTTTAAAAAAATATTCAGGTCAAATATTGCAAACTAAAATTAGAACTACTTCAAAATCCAACTCTAATAATAAAAACAATCCACTAAAACATGTTTACTAACTTTATTTATATTTTCAGATGCAGTAGAAGTCTATACCAAGAAATGAAAACGATCGCAGAATTACAAAAAATTAAAGATACAACGAAAAATTCAAGGTACTACTTCCATGAAAACCATATTTAATATATGAATTGTATAGGTAACATTAAAAACAACATATTAAATATTGTTATTTACAGATGCAGTATTCCGCCGCAGAAAACCGCTAATCGTGAATGGCCACTCTGACAATGGCAAACAGACAACATTACCAAGGTAAATATTCTCATAAACTTAACATGATGCCTCTACACATGCCGCCGGTACAAATTATACGGCCAACCATGTATGGATGCACCAAGTAATTCAAATGTTATACCATACACTTCATGTATGAAAACTACAAAAAGATCCGTTCAGCAATTTTAAGATTATCACTTACAAACAGACGAACGCAGCGATGGTTTTCAAAATTTCAGAATTTCATACTATTAATCAATTTTTTTACAGATACATCACACGAAATAGCAGCTACTTCTGTCCAAAAACAAAAACAAATGACCTTCGATCTGTACAGAACTGTCGAAGACACAGTACCAGCTCTCCAGCGGCCACTCGGCCGAGACGCCGCTGCGCGCCAGCGTGGATGCAAACAATCGCCAAATTTTTTCATATTTTCTTAACAAGGTAACTATTTTCAAATTTAAACTACCTTTCTTTATATTGAAACTAGCTTTTGCCCGCGGCTCGGCTTCCGCGTGAATTTTCCCCGGGATCACAGTGCTTTTTCCCGGGATGAAAGGTACCCTATGTCCTTCTCCGTGCTTCTAACTATGTGTATGCAACATTTCAGGAAGATTGGTTCAGTAGATGAAGCGTGAAGAGGTGACAAACAAACTCACTTTTTCGCATTTATAATATTAGTTAGGATTTTTGTCGATGTACTTTACAAATCATAACATATCATATAACAAAGTCCACGGTGTCTGTCTGTCTATAAATTACAATATTTTTTTATTATTTTTCAGATACATCACATACAAGCAAATAAAAAGTACTATGTGCTATTCCCGGTATTTTTCTACCCGTATACCAAATTTCATCGAATCCATCCAGTAGATTTTGCGTGATTGAGTAACAAACATCCTCACAAACTCACATCCAAACTTTGGCATTTATAATATTAGAAGGATATGTATCAAAATATCTATTTTTAAATGTATAAATAAAGTTAACAACAAAGTATTAAATATTTTTATTTCAGATGCAGTATACTCCACCACAGAAAACCGCTTACCATAAACGGCTACTGCGACGCAAACAGAAGTGAGAGGCAACATTACCAAGGTAAATATTTTCCATCCTGGATATTGGCACTTCACCTGGCCACCACAACAGTACCTTTTCTTCTTCTCTCTTTTTAAATTAGTATAGTAACCATTTTTCTGTACAGAACTGTCGAAGATCAGTACCAGCTCTCCAGCGGCCACTCTGCCGAGACGCCGCTGCGCGCGTGGGTGCGAACAAAGTGTGGGAACAATCGCTAAACTTCTTCATATTTTCTTAATAAGGTAACTATTTTTCAAATTTAAACTACCTATCTTTATATTGAAACTATCTTTTGCCCGCGGCTTCTTTTCTCGCGTGAATTTTCCGCTTTTTCCCGGGATGTAAGGGTACCTATGTCCTTCTCCGAACTTCTAACTATGTGTATGCAAAATTTCAGGAAGATTGGTTCAGTAGATGAAACGTGAAGAGGTAACAAACAAACAAACAAACTCACTTTCGCATTTATAATATTAGTTAGGATTATTGTCGATATACTTTACAAAATCATAAGATATCATAAACAAAGTCCCCGCGGCGTCCGTCTGTCTATAAATTACAATATTTTTTTATTATTTTACAGATACATCACATAACACAGCTGGTTCTGGCCATTTCAAACAACATTGACAACATTACTCAAAGTTAGTATATTTTGTGTCTCTTAAAAAGTTCCGTCATATTATGGCCAAACATTTAAAAAAATGCAATTGATTTTATATTCATGTAAAAAACTTGTAGGTTCAGGTCTAATATTCAACATCCCAAATCCAGTAATGAAATTCAAACTGCCAAAACATGTTGAATAACTTTGTATATTTTCAGATGCAGTGCTGATATATGCTGCTGGTAAAGGTGCCAACACGAAGTCGAAGAGAATAAAGATGCGACGGCGTAAGATTCAAGGTACTACTTCCATTAAAAACATGTATTTTTATATATTTGTATGTGTACCAACTGCGCCCGGGATTCGCTCCCGTGGGAATTTCAAAAAGGATCCTATGTGCTATTCCCGGTATTTTCCTACCCGTATACCAAATTTCATCGAAATCCGTCCAGTAGATTTTGCGTGATTGAGTAACAAAATCCAAACTTTCGCATTTATAATATTAGAAGGATATGTGTCAAAATATATCATTTTTAAATGTTTAAATAAAGTTAACAACAAAGTATTAATTATTTTTATTTCCAGATGCAGTACATACTCCACCATAGAAAACCGAAGTGAGAGGCAACATTAATTACCAAGGTAAATATTTTCTTTCCTAAAATACCTATCAGGGTGTCTCCACCCGTGCTGACTATACCGCCAGCCACGTATGGTGAAAACCGCATAAAAATCCGTCCAGTAGATTTGAGTTTACTACTAACAAACAGACTGACTACCGCGGCGGTAAATTCAAAGATAGATTAGAAATGTAAGTGGTTCATGTACCTACTACTGTACTGTACTGTACTGTATTTGTGTACTTGGCTCCGAAAGAAATTCCCTTTCCCGATTCAAAAATTCATTATAGATGTGAAGGGAAGAATGAACTCAATTAGTCGAATCAAAATTCAATTTCATAATATTGATGTGAATTAAATTTACAACAGAATTGTACTAAAGCTGAATTATGTTTATTGTTTTAGGTACATACCTACATCATCGGAGCTTCATCCCGAACACCAAGCAATAGCAAAATAATTCATATTATTTATGTACTTACATTATTGTAATAATAAACTTTTTTATTACAATATAAAATTATAATACAAGAGTTATTTTTAATAAGTACATACAATATGTGGTGCAACGGCCTTCCTCAGAACCCCAGGTGTCCCGGGTTCGATTCCCGGTCAGATCAAAATGGTAAATCATCTTTTTAAATTGATAAACATCCAAAATTTGAAAAAGACCATTGCCATTTAGAAACAACGCCACCTGGCGGCAGCATAACGCATTAATGTTATTAGTATGAAATTTAAAATAACGCCACCTGGTGGCAATCACGTGAATTTCTACGCGTTCAGTCCATTTTCGAGCAACAAGTATTTCCGCGCGCGAGTCCGTGTTGCTCTATGGATCTCGATACATGGGTATGCACACTGATCGGGAACTCACTTTTTCAATTCTTGTGGTTCAGGTTCATATGCATTCTTCGGAAACTTAAACACGGGACCCCCAGAATTAGAAGCAAGTACTTTGCTATTACGCCACAAAGACCAACGAGATAGTATTTAGTGTAACGAGCATGTAAAATAACTATCTGTGTGTGTGACCATACAATATAGTCAACTGATTTTTGGTCCGACACGCACTACTAATACATGGTTATTTATAAAATATATACAAAGACACATAAAAATATAGGTAGGTAGGTACTACAAGACGGTAGAAAGAGTGAAGTTTATGGGTCGATTGGAAAGATAAAATATATTAATGTACATATATATATACATAAATATGTAATAAATACATGTTCAACCCCTGATTTCATTTCAAACACCCAGTAACCAGCCGAGCGCCTCAGGTAATTTTTTTTATGACCACCCGAAAATACTTTGAGGCAGAAAGAAGATAGGTTCAGGTTATTTTTTTATGACCACCCGGAAATACTTTGAGGGCAAGAAAAGCAGTTAATAATAAGTAGGTAATGTGCTAATAAATGTGTGACGAAAAACTTCATTGCAAAGAGCAAAAACCAGAGTAGCCTATAGGCTCTTCACCAAATCCAAATCGACAACAAATCTATGTAGATGACTTATTGCATATTTCCCAAAAAATTCAACAAAATCGAATTGCGCCGTGATAGCGAGCCTGCCCCGCTCGCGAGGTGCTTGCACCGCGTAATAAAACTATCGGCCTTTCACCAAATCCAAACCGACAACCAATCTACGTAGATGACTTATTGCATATTTGCCAAAAAATTCACCAATTGCGCCGTAAAGCGAGCCTGCCCCGCTCGCGAGGTGTTTGTAACCTCGCGCAATAAAAAAAACTAGTTCGAACCAACCAAGCTGGAAGCGAGGCCGAAGGCCGAGCTTCCAGCTGGTTAACACTATATGGCTATTACCACTGACTGGCCAAACTCACTGACTGATTGACATTGAGTTTGTTCTACGAAAGTCGGAACTCGGGAAAAGTGATGATGGGAGGGAGGCGGAGGCACCGGAAAAAATGCCAAAGTGGACCGGAGAGTAGACCGTCAGCGACATGGTACTGCCCGCGAAAACGGTAAGAGATAGAGGGGGGTGCTCGACCAAATGTCATAGAGGACCCTGGGAGACTACCAGAGCCGGGGTCGGTTTTTTCCTCCCCTTTTCCCCCATACTAATTTTCGGTTTTTCATACAAACTTTGATGGGGATTTCGGGGGGAGAGAGCGACGTCCCAGAACCTCGTCGCCATAGACGATATCGTTCGGGCTGGCCTCGGTAATCTGGACCCCGGGACCGGGAGGTGGTTTTTTTTTTTTTGGACATTTTTTTTTCACCCCCTACAATTCAGAGCTGCCCAAGAGACGGGGGTTTGTTTGTTCCACGGAGATTCGGAAATCCTGCAAAAAGTGATGATGGGGATAAGTTTAGAGGGGGGCGAGGAGGCACCGGAAAAAATGCGAAAGTGGAAATTGGGCTGCTGTTCTGGACCGAAATTTACCCCTACTGCGCGGAAACGGTAAGAGATAGGGGGGTGCTCGACCAAATGTCATAGAGGACCCTGGGAGACTACCATGTGAGCCGGGGTTTCGGTTTTTTTTTCCTCTCTTTTTTTTCCCCCCATACTAATTTTCGGTTTTTCATAAACAAAACTTTGATGGGGATTTCGGGGGGAAGGCGACGTCCAGAGTCTCGTCGCCATAGACGATATCGTTCGGGCTGGCCTTGGGACCCCGGACCGGGTGGTGGTTTTTTTTTGGACATTTTTTCGTTCACCCCCTACATCAGAGCTTCTGCCCTAAGAGACGGGGTGGGGTTTGTTTGTTCCACGGAATTCGGAAATCGCAAAAAGTGATGATGGGGATGTTTTAGAGGGGGCGGAGGCACCGGGGAAAAATACTGAAAGTGGACCGGATAGTAGACCATCAGCGACATGGGGTACTGCCCGCGGGAAACGGTAAGAGATAGAGAGGGGGGTGCTCGACCAACATGTCATAGGAGGACCCTGGGAGACTACCAGAGCCGGGGTCGGTTTTTTTTCTCGATCTTTTTTTTCCCCCCCCCCCCCCATACTAATTTTCGGTTTTTCATACAAACTTTGATGGGGATTTCGGGGGGGAAGGCGACGGTCCCGAGAATCTCGTCGCCATAGACGATATCGTTCGGGCTGGCCTTGGGACCCCGGACCGGGGGGTGGCTTTTTTTTGGACATTTTTTTCCCCCTACATCAGTATTGCAGCCAGAGGAAGGGAAGGGGGTTTTGTTTGTTCTACGAAAGTCGGAATTCGGAAAAAAGTAATGATGGTGATATGTAGAGGGGGGGCGGAGGCACCACGGGAAAAATACGAAAGTGGACCGGAGAGTAGTGACCATCAGCGACATGGGGTACGGCCCGCGGAAACGGTAAGAGATAGCGGGGGGGTGCTCGACCAAATGTCACAGAGGACCCTCGGCGACGACCAGAGCCGGGGTCGGTTTTTTTTTTTCCTTGACTTTTTTTCCCCCCCACCATACTAATTTCCTCTTTGGTTTTTCTGGTATACAAACTTTGATGGGGATTTCAGGGGGGAAGGTGGGGGGTTGAGGGGGAAGTTGAGGAAAAAGTGGGGGAGTGAGGGGGTTGAAGTTGAAAAAAGGTGGGGTGGAAATTGAGCACAGGAAGAGGGCGAAGTTGAGAAAAGGTGGGGGAGTGTGAGGGGCGAAGTTAGGAAAAAGTGGGGGGAAGGTGGGGAGTGAGGAGAAGTTGGGAAAAGAGTGGGGGGAAGGTGGGGGGGTGAGGGGGAAAGTTGGAAGTGAGGGTGGGGCTGGAAAAAGTGGGGGGTAAGAGGGGAAAGGTGGGGGGGTGAGGAAAGTTGGAAAAACGTGGGGGGTAAGAGGGGAAGTTGAAAAAGTTGAAAAAAGATGGGGGGGGGTGAGGGGTGAGGGAAGTTGAAAGAATTGGGGGGGGGGTGAAGGGGGAAGTAGAGGGGGAAAAGTGAGGGGAAAGTGAGGGGAAGGTGGGGGGGTGAGGGGGGAAGTTGGGAAACTTATAAAGGGGTGAGGGGGGGAAGTTAGGAAAAAAGTGGGGAGAAGGTGGGGGTTTGAGGGGGGGGAAGGAGGTGGGGGGGTGAGGGAAGTTGGTAAAAGGTAGGGGGGAAGGTGGTGGGGTGGGGGGGAAGTTAAAGGTAGTGGTGGTAAAGGTAGGGGGAAGGTGGAAAGAGGGGGGTGAGGGGGGGTATAGAAGCTGTTGGTAAAAGGTAGGGAAGGTTGGGGGGTGAGGGGGGGGAAGGTGGGGGTAAGGGGAAGTTGGGAAAAAGTGGGGGGTAAATGTAAAAGGTAGGGGAAGGTTGGGGGTGAGGGGGGAAGGTGGGGGGTAAGGAAGTTGGGAAAAAGTGGGGGGGTAAGGGGAAGTTGAAAAAAGGTGGGGGGGTGAGGGGGGGAAGTTGGGAAAAAGTGGGGGAAGGTGGGGGGCAGGTGGGGAGTGAGGGGGAAGTTGGGAAAAAGTGGGGGGAAGGTAGGGGGAAGTTGAAAAAAGGTGGGGGGTGAGGGAAGTTGGAAAATGGTGGGGGGAAGGTGGTGGGGGTGAAGGGGAAAGTTGGGAACAGGTGGGGGGGTGAGGGGGAAGTTGAAAAAAAGGAGGGGGAAGAAAAGGCAGGGGGTGAGGGGGAAGTTGGGAAAAGTGTGGAGGGGTGAGGGGGGAAGTTGGAATAGAAAGTGTGGTAGGTGAGGGGGAAAGCAGGCACTATGTAATGGAAGGTAAGTTGTTGGGGGGAACAGGTGGGGGGTGAGGGAAGTTAGAAAATGGTGGGGGGAAGGTGGGAAATTGAAGGGGGAAAGTTGGGAACAGGTGGGGGGGTGAGGGAAGTTGAAAAAGGTGGGGGGTGAGGGGGGAGAGTTGGGAAAATGGTGGGGGAAGGTGGGGGGGTGAAGGGGGTGAAAAGTTGGGAACGGGTGGGGGGGTGAGGGGGAAGTTGAAAAAAGGTGGGGGGGTGAGGGAAGTTGGAAAATGGTGGGGGGAAGGTGGGGGGGTGAAGGGAAAGTTGGGAACGGTGAGGGGGGGTGAGGGGGAAGTTGGAAAATGAATTGTGTGGGGAAGGTGGGGGGTGAGAGTTGGGAAAAAGTTGGGAAAAATTAGGGGAAAAGGTGGGGGGTGAGGGGAAGTTGGAAAATGGTGTGGGGAAGGTGGGGGGTGAGGGGAAGTTGGGAAAAGTTGGAAAATGGTGTGGGAAGGTGGGGGTGAGGGGGTGTGGGAAGGTGGGAAAAAGTGGTGCTGGTGAAGGGGAAAGGTGAGGGGGCCGTGAAGGGGGTGAAGTTAGGAACAGATGTGTGGGATGAGGGGGAAGTTGGGAAAAAAGGTGGGTGGAAAGGTGGGGGGTGAAGGGGTAAGTTAGGAACAGGATGGGGGGGTGAGGGGGAAGTTGGAAAAAAAGGTGGGTGGAAGGTGGGGGGTGAGGGGGTAAGTTGGGAACAGGTGTGGGGGTGAGGGGGGAAGTTGAAAAAAGAGGTGGGGGGTGAAGGGGAAGGGAAAAAGTTGCAAAAGGAAAAAGTGAAGGAAGGGGAAGTTTGGGAAAAGGTGAAGGGGGGGAAGGTGGGGGTGTGAGGGGGCCAAAGTTAGAGGAAAAAGGTAGGGGTAAAAGGTATGGGGAAGGTGGGGGGTGAGAGAAGTTGGGAAAAGGTAGGTAAAAGGTATGGGAAGGTGGAAATTGAGGAAGTTGGGAAAAATTAGGGGAAGGTGGGGGGGTGAGGGGGGGAAGTTGTAAGGTATGTAAGGTAGGGGGAAGGTGGGGGTGAGGGGGGAAGTTGGAAAATGGTGTGGGGAAGGTGTGGTGGGTGAGGGGGGAAGTTGGGAAAAGTGGGGGGGAAGTTTGAGGGGGAAGTTGAAAAAGGTGGGGGGGCTTGAGGGGGGAAGTTGGGGAAGTGTTGGGAAAAAGTGGGGAGAGAAGGTGGGGGGTGGAGGGGGGGAAGTTGGAAAATGGTGTGGGGGAAGGTGGGGGGTGAGGGGGGAAGTTGGGAAAAAGTGGGGGGAATGTGAGGGCGAAGGGTGAAGGGGGAAGGTGGGGGATAGACGGAGGGGAAGTTGGGAAAAGTGCTGGGGGAAGGTAGGGAGGGGTGAGGGAGGGGGGAAGTTGGAAAATGGTGTGTGGGGAAGGTGGGGGGTGAGGGGGAAGTTGAAAAAGGTGGGGGGGTGAGGGGGGAAGTTGGGGGGTGAGGGGGTGAGAGTTGGGAGAAAGGTGGGGGGGTGGAGGGGGGAAGTTGGGAAAAAGTTGGGGGGTGAGGGGGGGAAGTTAGGGGATGTTGGGAAAAAGTGGGGGAAGAAGGTGGGGGGGTGAGGGGGGAAGGTGGGGGATGAGGAGGGAAGTTGGAGAAACGCTAGGGGGTGGAGGGGGAAGTTGAAGAAAAAGTGAGGGGAAAGTAATCCCAACCGACAACATTTCTTTGTATATGACTTTTTCATTATTTCACAAACTTTTTTTTCATGCAATCGGAATTGCGCCGTCAAAAGCGAGCGCCACCCCGCTGCGCGAGGTGCTTGCACCTCGCGCAATAAAAAAAGCTAGTTAAAACTATATAAGGCTACATACTACTCGACTGACTGTTCACTGTTGACATAAATTGTTTGTTCTACGAAAGTCGGAACTGGGAAAAAGTAATGATGGGGTCGCGTAGAGGGGGGAGACCCTGGAGGCACCGGATAAAATGCGAAAGTGGAAATTGGGTGGAGCAGTTCTGGACCGAGTACCCCTTCCTACTGCCCGCGGAAACGGTAGAGAGATAGCGGGGAGTGCTCGACCAAATGTCAGAGAAAGGACCCTCGGCGACGACCAGAGCCGGGGTCGGGTTTTTTTTTCCTCGACTTTTCCCCCCATACTAATTCCCTTCGGTTTTTCATACAAACTTCGATGGGGATTTCGGGGGGGAAGGCGACGTCCCAGAGCCTCGTCGCCATAGACGATATGTCGTCTCGGGGCGGCCGCGGAACCCGGACCGGGTGGTGGTTTTTTTTTGGACATTTTTTTTTTTCACCCCCTACATCAGAGCTGCCCAAGAGACGGGGTTTGTTTGTTCCACGGAATTCGGAAATCGCAAAAAGTGATGATGGTGATATGTAGAGGGGGGCGAGGAGGCACCGGAAAAAATGCGCAAGTGGAAATTGGAGCAGTTCTGGACCAAGTACCCCTACTGCCCGCGGAAACGGTAAGAGATATGGGGGGGGGTGCTCGACCAAATGTCAGAGAGGACCCTCGGCGACGACTCAGAGCCGGGAATTCGGTTTTTTTTTCCTCGACTTTTTTTCCCCCCATACTAATTTTCGTTTTCATACAAACTTTGATGGGGATTTCGGGGGGGAAGGCGACGTCCCAGGGAGTCTCGTCGCCATAGACGATATCGTTCGGGCTGGCCTTGGGACCCCGGACCGAGGTGGTGAGCTTTTTTTTTTTTGGACATTTTTTTTTCCCCCTACATCAGAGACTGCCGAAGAAGCGAAGGGGTTTGTTTGTTCCACGGAATTCCGGAAATCGCAATAAGTGATGATGGGGATGTTTTAGAGGGGGGCGAGGAGGCACCGGAAAAAAATGCGAAAGTGAACCCGGAGAGTAGACCATCAGCGACCATGGGGTACTGCCCGCGGAAACAGTAAGAGATAGGGGGAGTGCTCGACCAAATGTCATAGAGGACCCTCGGGAGACTACCAGAGCCGGGGTCGGTTTTTTTCTCGACTTTCTTTTCCCCCCATACTAATTTTCGGTTTTTCATACAAATTTTGATGGGGATTTCGGGGGGAAGGCGACGTCCCAGAGTCTCGTCGCCATAGACGATATCGTTCGGGCTGGCCTTGGGACCCCGGACCGGGTGGTGGTTTTTTTTTGGACATTTTTTTTTCCCCCCCTACATCAGAGCTGCCGAAGCGAAGGGGGTTTGTTTGTTCCACGGAATTCGGAAATCGCAATAAGTGATGATGCAGGGGATGTTTAGAGGGGGCGAGGGAAGGCACCGGAAAAAATGCGAAAGTGGAAATTGGAGCTGTTCTGGACCGAGTACCCCTACTGCCCGCGGAAACGGTAAGAGATAGGGGGGGGGTGCTCGACCAAATGTCATAGAGGACCCTGGGAGACTACCAGAGCCGGGGTCGGTTTTTTTTCCTCCCCTTTTTTCCCCCCATACTAATTTTCGGTTTTTCATACAAACTGATGGGGATTTCGGGGGGGAAGGCGACGTCCCAGAGTCTCGTCGCCATAGACGATATCGTTCGGGCTGGCCTCTTGGGACCCCGGACCGGGGTGGTGGTTTTTTTTTTGGACATTTTTTTTCACCCCCTACATCAGAGCTGCCCAAGGGACAGGGGGTGGGGGTTTGTTTGTTTCCACGGAATTCGGAAATCGCAAAAAGTGATGATGGGGATGTTTAGAGGGGGGGCGGAGGCACCGGGAAAAATACGAAAGTGGACCGGAGAGTAGACCATCAGCGACATGGGGTACTGCCCGCGGAAACGGTAAGAGATAGGGGGGGTGCTCGACCAAATGTCATAGAGGACCCTGGGGAGACTACAGAGCCGGGGTCGGTTTTTTTCTCGACTTTTTTTCCCCCCATACTAATTTTTCGGTTTTTCATACAAACTTTGATGGGGATTTCGGGGGGAAGGTGGGGGGTTGAGGGGGGGAAGTTGGAAAAAGTGGGGGGTGAGGGAGGTTGAAAAAAGGTTGAAAAAAAGGTGGGGGGGTGAGGGGGAAAGTTGAGAGAAAGGTGGGGGTGAGGGGGAAGTTGGGAAAAAGTGGGGGGAAGGTGGGGAGTGAGGGGGGGAAGTTGGGAAAAAGTGGGGGAAGGTGGGGGGGTGAGGGGGGGAGAAGTTGGGAAACGTGGGGGGGTGAGGGGGGGAAGTTGAAAAAAGATGGGGGGGGGTGAGGGGGAAGTTGAAAAAAAGGTGGGGGGTGAAGAGGGGGGAAGTTGGTTAAAGGTAGGGAGGAAGGTGAGGGGGTGAAGGGGGAAGGAGTGGGGGTTGAGGGGGAAGTTGGGAAAAAGTGGGGGGGGAAGGTGGGGGGTGAGGGGGGAAAGTTGGGGGAAACGTGGGGGGTGAGGGGGAAGTTGAAAAAAAGATGGGGGGGTGAGGGGGCGAAGTTGAAAAAAAGGTGGGGGGGTGAGGGGGGAAGTTGAAAAAATGTGGGGGGTGAGGGGGAAGTCTGGTTAAAGGTAGGGAAGGAAGGTGAGGGGGTGAAGGGGGGGAAGGTGGGGGCTTGAGGGGGGAAGTGGGGGTGCTGGAAAAAGTGGGGGAAGGTGGGGGGGTGAGGGGGAAGTTGGAAAATGGTGGGGAAGAAGGTGGGGGGTGAGGGGGGAAGTTGGAAAATGGTGTGGGGAAGGTGGGGGGGGTGTAGGGGGGGGGGAAGTTGAAAAAAGGTGGGGGGGTGAGGGAGGAAAGTTGAAAAAAAGATGGGGGGGGATGAGGGGGAAGTTGAAAAAAGGTGGGGGGGTGAGGGGGGAAGTTGGGAAAAAGTGTGGGGAAGGTGGGGGGGGTGAGGGAGATTTGAAGCTATGGAAAGGGGTGAGGGGGGAAGTTAGGAAAAGATGGGGGGAAGGTGGTGGGGTGAGGGGGAAGTTTGGGGAAAAAGTGAGGGGGAAGGTGGGGGGTGGAGTGAGGGAAGTTGGGGAAACATAAGGGGGTGAGGGGAAGTTAGGAAAAAGATGGGGGAAGGTGGTGGGGTGAGGGGGAAGGTGGGGGGTGAGGGGGAAGTTGGGGGAAAAAGTGGGGGGAAATTGGGGGGGTGAAGGGAAGGGGGGGTGAGGGGGAAGTTGGGGCAAAAGTGGGGGGAAAGTAGGAGGGGGTGAGGGAAAGTTGGGGGGTGAGGGGAAGTTGGAAAAGGTATGGGGAAGGTGGGGGGTGAGGGGAAGTAGGGGAAAAGGTAGGGGGATGGTGGGGGGTGAGGGGGGAAGTTGGTAAAAGGTAGGGGGGAAGGTTGGGGGGTGAGGGGGAAGGTGGGGGGGGGTGAGGGGGGAAGTTGGGGAAAAGTGGGGGAAGGTGGGGGTGAGGGGGGAAGTTGGGAAAAGTGGGTGGGGGGAAAGTGGGGGGTGAGGGGGAAGTTGGGAAAGGTAGGGGGGAAGGTGGGGGGTGAGGGGGGAAGTTGGAAAATGTTGGGGGGAAGGTGGGGGGTGAGGGGGAAAGTTAGAAAATGGTGGGGGAAGGTGGGGGGGGTGAAGGGGAAGGAAAAGTTGAAAACAGGTGGGGAAATTGAGGGGGGAAGTTGAAAAAAGGTGGGGGGTGAGGGGGAAGTTGGAAGAGAAATGGTGGGGGGAAAGGTGGGGGGGGGGGGGTGAAGGGGGGAAAGTTGGGGACAGAGTGGGGGGGTGAGGGGGAAGTTGAAAAAAGGAGGGGGGGTGAGGGGGGAAGTTGGGAAAAGGTGGGGGGGTGAGGGGGGAAGTTGGGGAAAAAAAAAGTGGGGGGGAAGGTGGGGGGTGAAGAGAGAGGGAAGGGGGTGGGGTGAGGGGGAAGTTGGGGAAAAGGTAGGGGGGGAAGGTGGGGGGTGAGGGGGGAAGTTGGTAAAAGGTAGGGGGAAGGTGGGGGGTGAGGGGGGAAGTTTGAAAATGGTGGGGAGAAGGTGGGGGGGTGAGGGGGGGGAAGTTGGAAAATGATGTGGGGAAGGTGGGGGGGGTGAGGGGGGAAGTTAGGGAAAAAGTGGGGGGGAAGGGGTGAGGGGGTGAAGGGGGAAGGTGGGGGATGAGGGGAAGTTGGGAAAAAGTGGGGGGAAGGTAGGGGGTGAGGGGGGAAGTTGGAAAATGGTGTGGGGAAGGTGGGGGGGTGAGGGGGGAAGTTGAAAAAAGGTGGGGGGGTGAGGGGGGAAGTTGAAAAAGGTGGGGGGGTGAGGGGGGAAGTTGGGAAAAGGTGGGGGGGTGAGGGGGAAAGTTGAAAAAAGGTGAAGGGGTGAGGGGGTTAATAGGGATGTTGGGAAAAAGTTAGGGGAGAAAGGTGGGGGGGATGAGGGGGAAGGTGGGGGATGAGGGGGAAGTTGGAGAAACGTAGGGGGTGAGGGGGAAGTTGAAGAAAGAGTGAGGGGAAAGTAATCCCAACCGACAACATTTCTTTGTAGATGACTTTTCATTATTTCCCAAACTTCTTTTTTCATGCAATCAGGAATTGCGCCGTTAAAGCGCGCCTGCCCCGCTCGCGAGGTGCTTGCACCTCGCGCAATAAAAACCTAGTTAAAACTATATAAGGCTACAATACCACTCACTGATTGACATAGTTTGTTTGTTCTACGAAAGTCGGAACTCGGGAAAAGTAATGATGGGGTCGTGTAGAGGGGGGGCCGGAGGCACCGGAAAAAATGCCAAAGTGGACCGGAGAGTAGACCATCAGCGACATGGGGTACTGCCCGCGGAAACGGTGAGAGAGATAGAGGGGGGTGCTTTACCAAATGTCACAGAGGACCCTCGGCGACGACCAGAGCCGGGGTCGGGTTTTTTTTCCTCCCCTTTTTTTTCCCCACCCCCCCATACTAATTTTCGGGTTTTTCATATACAAACTTCGATGGGGATTTCGGGGGGGAAGGCGACGTCCCAGAGTCTCGTCGCCATAGACGATATCGTTCGGGCTGGCCTCGGGACCCCGGACCGGGTGGTGGTTTTTTTTTTTGGACATTTTTTTTTTTTCACCCCCTACATCAGAGCTGCCTAAGAGACGGGGTTTGTTTGTTCCACGGAATTCGGAAATCGCAAAAAGTGATGATGGGGATGTTTAGAGGGGGGCGAGGAGGCACCGGAAAAAATGCGAAAGTGGACCGGAGAGTAGACCATCAGCGACATGGGGTACTGCCCGCGGAAACGGTAAGAGATAGGGGGGGGGTGCTCGACCAAATGTCATAGAGGACCCTCGGAGACTACCAGAGCCGGGGTCGGTTTTTTTTTCCTCGACTTTTTTTCCCCCCCCCATACTAATTTTCGGTTTTTCATACAAATTTTGATGGGGATTTCGGGGGGGAAGGCGACGTCCCAGAGTCTCGTCGCCATAGACGATATCGTTCGGGCTGGCCTTGGGACCCCGGACCGGGTGGTGGCTTTTTTTTTTTGGACATTTTTTTTTTCCCCCCCCTACATCAGTGTTTGTTCCACGGAATTCGGAAATCGCAATAAGTGATGATGGGGATGTTTAGAGGGGGGCGAGGAGGCACCGGAAAAAATGCGAAAGTGGAAATTGGAGCTGTTCTGGACCGAGTACCCCTACTGCCCGCGGAAACGGTAAGAGATAGGGGGGGGGTGCTCGACCAAATGTCATAGAGGACCCTGGGAGACTACCAGAGCCGAGGTCGGTTTTTTTTTTCCTCCCCTTTTTTTTCCCCCCCCATACTAATTTTCGGTTTTTCATACAAACTTTGATGGGGATTTCGGGGGGGAAGGCGACGTCCCAGAGTCTCGTCGCCATAGACGATATCGTTCGGGCTGGCCTTGGGACCCCGGACCGGGTGGTGGCTTTTTTTTTTTGGACATTTTTTTTTTCCCCCCCTACATCAGTGTTTGTTCCACGGAATTCGGAAATCGCAAAAAGTGATGATGGGGATGTTTAGAGGGGGGGCGGAGGCACCGGGAAAAATACGAAAGTGGACCGGAGAGTAGACCATCAGCGACATGGGGTACTGCCCGCGGAAACGGTAAGAGATAGGGGGGGGGTGCTCGACCAAATGTCATAGAGGACCCTGGGAGACTACCAGAGCCGGGGTCGGTTTTTTTTCTCGACTTTTTTTTCCCCCCCCATACTAATTTTCGGTTTTTCATACAAACTTTGATGGGGATTTCGGGGGGGAAGGCGACGTCCCAGAGCCTCGTCGCCATAGACGATATCGTTCGGGCTGGCCTTGGGACCCCGGACCGGGTGGTGGTTTTTTTTTTTGGACATTTTTTCCCCCCTACATCAGAGCTGCCCAAGGGACGGGGTGGGGTTTGTTTGTTCCACGGAATTCGGAAATCGCAAAAAGTGATGATGGGGATGTTTAGAGGGGGGGCGGAGGCACCGGGAAAAATACGAAAGTGGACCGGAGAGTAGACCATCAGCGACATGGGGTACTGCCCGCGGAAACGGTAAGAGATAGGGGGGTGCTCGACCAAATGTCATAGAGGACCCTCGGCGACGACCAGAGCCGGGGTCGGTTTTTTTTTTCTCGACTTTTTTTTCCCCCCCCATACTAATTTTCGGTTTTTCATACAAACTTTGATGGGGATTTCGGGGGGAAGGTGGGGGGTTGAGGGGGAAGTTGGGAAAAAGTGGGGGTGAGGGGGAAGTTGAAAAAAGGTGGGGGTGAGGGGGAAGTTGAGAAAAGGTGGGGGGGTGAGGGGGAAGTTGGGAAAAAGTGGGGGGAAGGTGGGGAGTGAGGGGGGAAGTTGGGAAAAAGTGGGGGGGAAGGTGGGGGTGAGGGGGAAGTTGGGGAAACGTGGGGGGTGAGGGGGAAGTTGAAAAAAGATGGGGGGGTGAGGGGGGGAAGTTGAAAAAAGGTGGGGGGTGAGGGGGGAAGTTGAAAAAAGGTGGGGGGTGAGGGGGGAAGTTGGTTAAAGGTAGGGGGAAGGTGAGGGGGTGAAGGGGGAAGGTGGGGGTTGAGGGGGGAAGTTGGGAAAAAGTGGGGGGAAGGTGGGGGGGTGAGGGGGGAAGTTGGAAAATGGTGGGGAGAAGGTGGGGGGGTGAGGGGGGAAGTTGGAAAATGGTAGGGGGAAGGTGGGGGGGTGAGGGGGAAGTTGGGGAAAAGTGAGGGGGAAGGTGGGGGGGGGTGAGGGGGGAAGTTGGGGAAACATAAGGGGTGAGGGGGAAGTTAGGAAAAAGGTGGGGGGAAGGTGGTGGGGTGAGGGGGAAGTTGGGGAAAAGTGAGGGGAAGGTGGGGGGTGAGGGGGAAGTTGGGGAAAAGGTGGGGGTGAGGGGGAAGTTAGGGAAAAAGATGGGGGAAGGTGGTGGGGTGAAGGGGGGAAGGTGGGGGGTGAGGGGGGAAGTTGGGGAAAAGTGGGGGGTAGGTGGGGGGTTGAAGGGGGAAGGGGGGGGTGAGGGGGGAAGTTGGGAAAAGGTAGGGGGAAGGTGGGGGGGTGAGGGGGGAAGTTGGGGAAAGGTAGGGGGAAGGTGGGGGGGTGAGGGGGGAAGTTGAAAAGGTAGGGGGAAGGTGGGGGTGAGGGGGAAGTTGGTAAAAGGTAGGGGGAAGGTGGGAGGGTGAGGGCGGAAGTTGGTAAAAGGTGGGGGGAAGGTGGGGGGTGAGGGGGAAGTTGGGGAAAAAGTGGGGGGTGAGGGGGATGTTGGGAAAAAGTGGGGGGTGAGGGGGGAAGTTGGGAAAAAGTGGGGGGAAGGTGGGGGGGTGAGGGGGGAAGTCGGGAAAAGGTAGGGAGAAGGTGGGGGGTGAGGGGGGAAGTTGGGAAAAAGTGGGGGGAAGGTGTGGGGGAAGGTGGGGGGATGAGGGGGATGTTGGGGAAAAGGTAGGGGGAAGGTGGGGGGTGAGGGGGGATGTTGGGGGATGTTGGGAAAAAGTGGGGAGAAGGTGGGGGTGAGGGGGAAGGTGGCGGATGAGGGGGGGAAGTTGGGGGAAACGTAGGGGGTGAGGGGGGAAGTTGAAGAAAAGTGAGGGAAAGTAATCCCAACCGACAACATTTCTTTGTAGATGACTTTTTCATAATTTCCCTAAAATTTTTCGTGCAATCGCAACTGCAAAAAAATTACTGCCCTGCACAGCACGCGAGGTGCTTGCACCTCGCGCAATAAACAAAACTATCGGCCTTTCACCAAATCCAAACCGACAACCAATCTACGTAGATGACTTTTTCATTATTTCCCAAACTTTTTTTCATGCAATCGGAATTGCGCCGTAAAAGCGAGCCTGCCCCGCTCGCGAGGTGCTTGCACCTCGCGCAATAAAAAAAACTAGTTAGTACTATATAAAGCTACAATACCACTGACTGACATAATTAGTTTGTTCTACGAAAGTCGAAACTGGGAAAAAGTGACGATGTGGAAATGTGGAGGGGGGGGAGGAGGCACCGGGAAAAATACGAAAGTGGAACTTGGAGCAGTTCCGGACCGGGTACCCCTACTGCCCGCGGAAACTATAATAGATAGGGGGGGGGTGCTCGACCAAATGTCATAGAGAACCCTGGGCGACGACCACAGCCGGTGACAGTTTATGGTTTTTTTGACTTTTTTTTTTTTTTCATACAAACTTGACTGGGGATTTTTAGGGGGAAAACAGACTCGCAGAGGTTTATGGTCATAGACAATATCGTAGAGGATGACCGTGGGACCCCCGAACTGACAGGTGTTTTTTTTTTTTTTTTTAATTTTTTTTTCGTAAAGTTTTGTATGGGCCAGCCATGTCACCAGCCGAGGCCGAAGGCCGAGGCTCCGCGGCTAGCGAGGCCGGAGGCCGAGCTGCGTTTAAATCGAGGGCTGGGGGGCAGGAGCGAGGGCCGAAGGCCGAGCTCTCCCAGCCGCGCAAGCGAGGCCGGAGGCCGAAGCTTGCGCCCGCGAGGCCGCAGGCCGAGCTGCGTCCAGGCGAGGCCGAAGGCCGAGCTGCGTCTCGTGCGAAAAGAATTGGGCGAGGCCGAAGGCCGAGCCATCCGTCTTTATGGATGACTTATTCATTTCATCCTGAACCCCCAGTAACCAGCCGGGGAGCCGAGGCCGAAGGCCGAAGGCCGAGGCTCCCGCGGCAAGCGAGGCCGGAGGCCGAGCTGCGTTTAAATCCGAGGGCTGGGGGGCAGGAGCGAGGCCGAAGGCCGAGCTCCCCCAGCCGCGCAAGCGAGGCCGGAGGCCGAAGCTTGCGCCCGCGAGGCCGCAGGCCGAGCTGCGTCCAGGCGAGGCCGAAGGCCGAGCTCCGTCTCGTGCGACAAGAATTGGGCGAGGCCGAAGGCCGAGCCATTCATGGATGACGTGATGATGACAACTCATACCTCAAGTCACCAGCCGGGGAGCCGAGGCCGAAGGCCGAGGCTTCCGCGGCAAGCGAGGCCGCAGGCCGAGCTGCGTATATGAATCCGAGAGGCGAGGCGAGGCCGGAGGCCGAGCCCCTCCTCCAGCCGGGGCAAGCGAGGCCGAAGGCCGAGCTCGCGCCGCCAGCGAGGCCGTAGGCCGAGCTGCGTTTTAACAGCAAAGAGAAAAAGCCAGAGCAGCCTTTCGGCTCTTCACCTAATCCCAACCGACAACATTTCTTTGTAGATGACTTTTTCATTATTTCCCAAACTTTTTTTCATGCAATCGGAACTGCTTTTTTTAAACTGCCCTGCACAGCACGCGAGGTGCTTGCACCTCGCGCAGCACGCGACATCTAGTTCGAACCAACCAAGCTGGAAGCGAGGCCGAAGGCCGAGCTTCCAGCTGGTTGGTTCCCCTATATATATATAGCTGCATTACCACTGACTCACTGACTGATTGACATAATTAGTTTGTTCTACGGAACTCACAACTGGGAAAAAGTAATGATGGGGAAGTGTGGAGGGGCGTGAGGAGGCACCGGGAAAAATACGAAAGTGGAACTTGGAGCAGTTCCGGACTGATAGGGGGTACTGCCCGCGGAAACCATAATAGATAGGTGGGAGGTGCTCGACCAAATGTCATAGAGGACCCTGGGCAACGACCACAGCCGGCGGTAGTCTATGGTTTTTTTGACTTTTTTTTTTTTCTCCATACTAAATTTTGTTTTTTCATACAAACTTTATTGGGGATTTTGAGGGGGAAAACGGACTCGTAGATTTTTACCGTCATAGACAATTTTTTATGTTGAGACCGTGGGACCCCCAAACTGACAGGTTTTTTTTTTTTTTTTCGAAATTTTTTTCGAAGAGTTTTGTATGGGCCAGCCAAGTCACCAGCCGGGGAGCCGAGGCCGACGGCCGAGGCTCCGCGGCAAGCGAGGCCGGAGGCCGAGCTGCGTTTAAATCGAGGGCAGGGGGGGGGGCAGGAGCGAGGCCGAAGGCCGAGCTCCCCTCAGCCGCGCAAGCGAGGCCGGAGGCCGAAGCTTGCGCCTGCGAGGCCGCAGGCCGAGCTGCGTCCAGGCGAGGCCGAAGGCCGAGCTCCGTCTCGTGCGAAAAGAATTGGGCGAGGCCGCAGGCCGAGCCATTCGTCTTTATGGATGACTTCTTCATGTCATCCCGAACCCCCAGTAACCAGCCGGGGAGCCGAGGCCGAAGGCCGAGGCTCCGTGGCAAGCGAGGCCGAAGGCCGAGCTGCGTTTAAAACGAGGGCTGGGGGGGGCAGGAGCAAGGCCGAAGGCCGAGCTGCGTCCAGGCGAGGCCGAAGGCCGAGCTCCGTCTCGTGCGACAAGAATTGGGCGAGGCCGCAGGCCGAGCCATTCATGGATGACGTGATGATGACAACTCATTCCTCAAGTCACCAGCCGGGGAGCCGAGGCCGAAGGCCGAGGCTCCGCGGCAAGCGAGGCCGCAGGCCGAGCTGCGTATATGAATCCGAGAGGCGAGGCGAGGCCGGAGGCCGAGCCCCTCCTCCAGCCGGGGCAAGCGAGGCCGAAGGCCGAGCTTGCGCCGCCAGCGAGGCCGTAGGCCGAGCTGCGTTTTAACAGCAAAGAGCATAAGGCAAAGTACTCTTTCGGCTCTTCACCTAATCCCAACCGACAACATTTCTTTGTAGATGACTTTTTCATAAATTCCCAAACTTTTTTTCGTGCAATCGCAACTGCACGGTTTTAATGCCCCTGCACTGCACGCGAGGTGCTTGCACCTCGCGCAGCCACGCAAAACTAGTTCGAACCAACCAAGCTGGAAGCGAGGCCGAAGGCCGAGCTTCCAGCTGGTTGGTTCCCCTATATATATAGCTGCATTACCACTGACTCACTGACTGACTGATTGACATAATTAGTTTGTTCTACGGAACTCACAACTGGGAAAAAGTAATGATGAGGAAGTGTGGAGGGGGGTGAGGAGGCACCGGGAAAAATACGAAAGTGGAACTTGGAGCAGTTCCGGACTGATAGGGGGTACTGCCCGCGGAAACCATAATAGATAGGTGGGGGGTGCTCGACCAAATGTCATAGAGGACCCTGGGCAACGACCACAGCCGGCGGTAGTCTATGGTTTTTTTGACTTTTTTTTTTTCTTCATACTAAATTTTGTTTTTTCATACAAACTTCATTGGGGATTTTGGGGGGGAAAACGGACTCGTAGACTTTTACCGTCATAGACAAATTTTTATGTTGAGACCGTGGGACCCCCAAACTGACAGGTTTTTTTTTTTTTCGAAATTTTTTTCGAAGAGTTTTGTATGGGCCAGCCAAGTCACCAGCCGGGGAGCCGAGGCCGAAGGCCGAGGCTCCGCGGCAAGCGAGGCCGGAGGCCGAGCTGCGTTTAAATCGAGGGGCTGGGGGCAGGAGCGAGGCCGAAGGCCGAGCTCCCCAAGCCGCGCAAGCGAGGCCGGAGGCCGAAGCTTGCGCCCGCGAGGCCGCAGGCCGAGCTGCGTCCAGGCGAGGCCGAAGGCCGAGCTCCGTCTCGTGCGAAAAGAATTGGGCGAGGCCGAAGGCCGAGCCATTCATGGATGACGTGATGATGACAACTCATACCTCAAGTCACCAGCCGGGGAGCCGAGGCCGAAGGCCGAGGCTCCGCGGCAAGCGAGGCCGCAGGCCGAGCTGCGTATATGAATCCGAGAGGCGAGAGGCGAGGCCGGAGGCCGAGGCCCTCCTCCAGCCGGGGCAAGCGAGGCCGAAGGCCGAGCTTGCGCCGCCAGCGAGGCCGGAGGCCGAAACTTTGCGTCCGCAAGGCCGTAGGCCGAGGCTGCGTCCAGGCGAGGCCGAAGGCCGAGCTCCGTCTTGTGCGAAAAGAATTGGGCGAGGCCGAAGGCCGAGCCATTCATGGATGACGTGATGATGACAACTCATACCTCAAGTCACCAGCCGGGGAGCCGAGGCCGAAGGCCGAGGCTCCGCGGCAAGCGAGGCCGCAGGCCGAGCTGCGTATATGAATCCGAGAGGCGAGGCGAGGCCGGAGGCCGAGCCCTCCTCCAGCCGGGGCAAGCGAGGCCGAAGGCCGAGCTTGCGCCGCCAGCGAGGCCGTAGGCCCGAGCTGCATTTTAACAGCAAAGAGCATAAGGCAAAGTACTCTTTCGGCTCTTCACCTAATCCCAACCGGACAACATTTCTTTGTAGATGACTTTTTCATAATTTCCCAAACTTATTTCATGCAATCGGAACTGCTTTTTTAAAATTTCCCTGCACAGCACGCGAGGTGCTTGCACCTCGCGCAGCCACGCAAAACTAGTTAAAACTATATAAGGCTACAACTAGTTTTTATTGCGCGAGGTGCAAGCACCTCGCGAGCGGGGCAGGCTCGCTTTTACGGCGCAATTGGATTTTGTTGAATTTTTTTGGGAAATATGCAATAAGTCATCTACGTAGATTGGTTGTCGGTTTGGATTTGGTGAAAGGCCGATAGTTTTGTTTATTACGCGTGGTGCAAGCACCTCGCGAGCGGGGCAGGCTCGCTATCACGGCGCAATTCGATTTTGTTGAATTTTTTTGGGAAATATGCAATAAGTCATCTACATAGATTTGTTGTCGATTTGGATTTGGTGAAGAGCCTATAGGCTACTCTGGTTTTTGCTCTTTGCAATGAAGTTTTTCGTCACACATTTATTAGCACATTACCTACTTATTATTAACTGCTTTTCTGCCCTCAAAGTATTTTCGGGTGGTCATAAAAAAAATTACCTCCTGAGGCGCTCGGCTGGTTACTGGGTGTTTGAAATGAAATCAGGGGGTTGAACATGTATTTATTACATATTTATGTATATATATATGTACATTAATATATTTTATCTTTCCAATCGACCCATAAACTTCACTCTTTCTACTGTCTTGTAGTACCTACCTACCTATATTTTTATGTGTGTCTTTTTGTATATATTTTATAAATAACCATGTATTAGTAGTGCGTGTCGGACCAAAAATCAGTTGACTATATTGTATGGTCACACACACAGATAGTTATTTTACATGCTCGTTACACTAAATACTATCTCGTTGGTCTTTGTGGCGTAATAGCAAAGTACTTGCTTCTAATTCTGGGGGTCCCGTGTTTAAGTTTCCGAAGAATGCATATGAACCTGAACCACAAGAATTGAAAAAGTGAGTTCCCGATCAGTGTGCATACCCATGTATCGAGATCCATAGAGCAACACGGACTCGCGCGCGGGAAATACTTGTTGCTCGAAAATGGACTGAACGCGTAGAAATTCACGTGATTGCCACCAGGTGGCGTTATTTTAAATTTCATACTAATAACATTAATGCGTTATGCTGCCGCCAGGTGGCGTTGTTTCTAAATTTCAAAAAGGCAATGGTCTTTTCCAAATTTTGGATGTTTATCAATTTAAAAAGATGATTTACCATTTTGATCTGACCGGGAATCGAACCCGGGACACCTGGGGTTCTGAGGGAAGGCCGTTGCACCACATATTGTATGTACTTATTAAAAAAATAACTCTTGTATTATAATTTTATATTGTAATAAAAAAGTTTATTATTACAATAATGTAAGTACATAAATAATATGAATTATTTTGCTATTGCTTGGTGTTCGGGATGAAGCTCCGATGATGTAGGTATGTACCTAAAACAATAAACATAATTCAGCTTTTAGTACAATTCTGTTGTAAATTTAATTCACATCAATATTATGAAATTGAATTTTTTGATTCGACTAATTGAGTTCATTCTTCCCTTCACATCTATAATGAATTTTTGAATCGGGAAAGGGAATTTCTTTCGGAGCCAAGTACACAAATACAGTACAGTACAGTACAGTAGTAGGTACATGAACCACTTACATTTCTAATCTATCTTTTTGAATTTACCGCCGCGGTAGTCAGTCTGTTTGTTAGTAGTAAACTCAAATCTACTGGACGGATTTTTATGCGGTTTTCACCATACGTGGCTGGCGGTATAGTCAGCACGGGTGGAGACACCCTGATAGGTATTTTAGGAAAGAAAATATTTACCTTGGTAATTAATGTTGCCTCTCACTTCGGTTTTCTATGGTGGAGTATGTACTGCATCTGGAAATAAAAATAATTAATACTTTGTTGTTAACTTTATTTAAACATTTAAAAAATGATATATTTTGATACATATCCTTCTAATATTATAAATGCGAAAGTTTGGATTTTGTTACTCAATCACGCAAAATCTACTGGACGGATTTCGATGAAATTTGGTATACGGGTAGGAAAATACCGGGAATAGCACATAGGATCCTTTTTATCCCGAAATTCCCACGGGAGCGAATCCCGGGGCGCAGTTGGTACACATACAAATATATAAAATACATGTTTTTAATGGAAGTAGTACCTTGAATCTTACGCCGTCGCATCTTTATTCTCTTCGACTTCGTGTTGGCACCTTTACCAGCAGCATATATCAGCACTGCATCTGAAAATATATATAAAGTTATTCAACATGTTTTGGCAGTTTGAATTTCATTACTGGATTTGGGATGTTGAATATTAGACCTGAACCTACAAGTTTTTTACATGAATATAAAATCAATTGCATTTTTTAAATGTTTGGCCATAATATGACGGAACTTTTTAAGAGACACAAAATATACTAACTTTGAGTAATGTTGTCAATGTTGTTTGAAATGGCCAGAACCAGCTGTGTTATGTGATGTATCTGTAAAATAATAAAAAAATATTGTAATTTATAGACAGACGGACGCCGCGGGGGACTTTGTTATATGATATCTTATGATTTTGTAAAGTATATCGACAATAATCCTAACTAATATTATAAATGCGAAAGTGAGTTTGTTTGTTTGTTTGTTACCTCTTCACGTTTCATCTACTGAACCAATCTTCCTGAAATTTTGCATACACATAGTTAGAAGTTCGGAGAAGGACATAGGGTACCTTACATCCCGGGAAAAAGCACTGTTCCCGTGGGAAATTCACGCGGGCGAAGCCGCGGGCAAAAGATAGTTTCAATATAAAGATAGGTAGTTTAAATTTGAAAAATAGTTACCTTATTAAGAAAATATGAAGAAGTTTAGCGATTGTTCCCACACTTTTGTTCGCACCCACCTGGCGCGCAGCGGCGTCTCGGCAGAGTGGCCGCTGGAGAGCTGGTACTGCGTCTTCGACAGTTCTGTACAAAAAAATGGTTACTATACTAATTAAAAAAAGAGAGAAGAAGAAAAGGTACTGTTGTGGTGGCCAGGTGATGTGCCAATATCCAGGATGGAAAATATTTACCTTGGTAATGTTGCCTCTCACTTCTGTTTGCGTCGCAGTAGCCGTTTATGGTAAGCGGTTTTCTGTGGTGGAGTATACTGCATCTGGAAATAAAAATATTTAATACTTTGTTGTTAACTTTATTTATACATTTAAAAATAGATATATTTTGATACATATCCTTCTAATATTATAAATGCCAAAGTTTGGATGTGAGTTTGTGAGGATGTTTGTTACTCAATCACGCAAAATCTACTGGATGGATTTCGATGAAATTTGGTATACGGGTAGAAAAATACCGGGAATAGCACATAGAGTACTTTTTATTTGCTTGTATGTGATGTATCTGAAAAATAATAAAAAAATATTGTAATTTATAGACAGACAGACACCGCGGTGGACTTTGTTATATGATATGTTATGATTTTGTAAAGTACATCGACAAAAATCCTAACTAATATTATAAATGCGAAAAAGTGAGTTTGTTTGTCACCTCTTCACGCTTCATCTACTGAACCAATCTTCCTGAAATGTTGCATACACATAGTTAGAAGCACGGAGAAGGACATAGGGTACCTTTCATCCCGGGAAAAAGCACTGTTCCCGGGGAAAATTCACGCGGGCGAAGCCGCGGGCAAAAGCTAGTTTCAATATAAAGAAAGGTAGTTTAAATTTGAAAAATAGTTACCTTATTAAGAAAATATGAAAAAATTTGGCGATTGTTTGCATCCACGCTGGCGCGCAGCGGCGTCTCGGCCGAGTGGCCGCTGGAGAGCTGGTACTGTGTCTTCGACAGTTCTGTACAGATCGAAGGTCATTTGTTTTTGTTTTTGGACAGAAGTAGCTGCTATTTCGTGTGATGTATCTGTAAAAAAAGATTGTATTAGTATGAAATTCTGAAATTTTGAAAACCATCGCTGCGTTCGTCTGTTTGTAAGTGATAATCTTAAAATTGCTGAACGGATCTTTTGTAGTTTTCATACATGAAGTGTATGGTATAACATTTGAATTACTTGGTGCATCCATACATGGTTGGCCGTATAATTTGTACCGGCGGCATGTGTAGAGGCATCATGTTAAGTTTTTATGAGAATATTTACCTTGGTAATGTTGTCTGTTTGCCATTGTCAGAGTGGCCATTCACGATTAGCGGTTTTCTGCGGCGGAATACTGCATCTGTAAATAACAATATTTAATATGTTGTTTTTAATGTTACCTATACAATTTAAAATAATTGATTCTATTCATATATTAAATATGGTTTTCATGGAAGTAGTACCTTGAATTTTTTCGTTGTATCTTTAATTTTTTGTAATTCTGCGATCGTTTTCATTTCTTGGTATAGACTTCTACTGCATCTGAAAATATAAATAAAGTTAGTAAACATGTTTTAGTGGATTGTTTTTATTATTAGAGTTGGATTTTGAAGTAGTTCTAATTTTAGTTTGCAATATTTGACCTGAATATTTTTTTAAACTTTTTTAGAGATATAATAAAATATTTTGTTTTGTAAAGTACATTGCCAAGAGTTTTAATCTAAAGAAAGGCAAGTTAAATTTGGAAAATAAGAAAAATAGTTACCTTTTTTTAAGATAATGAAGATTTCCTATTGATGGTGTTTTTTCACATTTCTGCTTGTACCCCGGCGTCGTCGGGAGTGGCCGTGGTCAAAGCTGGTACTTTATCTTCGACGGAATACTGCATCTGTGGTATATACAAAAAAGTTTGCACACAAGATAAAAGTTTGTTAGTATGTTAATGAAGGGCAAAACCCCCACGGATAAAATCCTTGGGGGAGGCCTTTGTCCAGCAGTGGACGTCTTTAGGCTGAGAGAGATGTTGATGAAAAAAAATCTTCATGTCGGTACGCGTCACGATGGTCGGTTGAAGACCTGAAAAAAAAAGTATACTCATATTAATATATAGAAATGTATATTAGCTGCGTGGTCGGGGGCTGTTTAGACAGCTGACCTATATCTTAAGGTCGTCCCACTATCCGCCAACTTGTGGACCCCGTAGGTAGCCTGCAGCTCAGCCCCTACTTAAACTACACAAATATTAATAATCAATAAACCATAATAAATATTTTTTTATAAAATGATATGAATGGATACAATATGGGTAATGAGTGAAAGGTGAATGATGGTGAGTGATGACAATGGAAATGTCATCACTCATGTAACGGCTCGGTACAGTTTTGGATTTTTGGGATGCATGCGTAACGCACGATCTCAAAAAAGCCACAGCGGTGCCGCGCCGTCACATTAGTGATGACCTTAAAAAATGAATTGGGTGATGACAATGGAAAGGTCATCACTCATGTAACGGCTCGGCACAGTTTTGGATTTTTGGGATGCATGCGTAACGCACGATCTCAAAAAGCCACAGCGGTGCCGCGCCGTCACATTAGTGATGACCTTAAAAAATGAACTGGGTGATGACAATGGAAAGGTCATCACTCATGTAACGGCTCGGCACAGTTTTGGATTTTTGGGATGCATGCGTAACGCACGATCTCAAAAAAGCCACAGCCGTGCCGCGCCGTCACATCAGTGATGACCTTTAAAAAATGAATTGGGTGAATGTGTGGCAATGTCCGCGCGCTTTATACGAAATTTGGAAAAACAGAATTGCCGATCGAGCGAGGTGAACAATAAAAAGAAAAGCTAACTTTACTACAATAATTTAGAGAACACTACGTTATTACAGAACGGTTTACCGGACACCACATTTTTATCTGGGACAAGTATTTTCAAATCGTTAGAACTCCGAACGCGACCTAAAGCTACATATAACTGACCGTGACTGAAAACGTTTGACCGCAAATCTACACCTACTTTATTTATCGTTTGGCCCTGACTCTTATGAATTGTCATTGCGTAGCACACTTGTAGCGGAAATTGTCTGCGGCTCATTTCGATGGGACTCCCGTTCTGTATTGGCGCCTTGAACAAAACACGCGGAATAAAATACGGTTCCCTTTGACCTGGCTTGATAACCGTTATCAGCCGCGGAGACGTGTGTGTCACTATTACTTTTGTCCCATTGACTAAGCCGTCTGCGAAACTTAGGTTACGAATGATCATACACACACATCCTACTTTTAAAATCAAATCGTGCTCTGGAATTCCCTTTGGCTGCAGACTGTTGAGAGTGTCTATATTGAAAAAAAGTTGATCAACATCGTCTCTACAAACGGAATCTATCGATTTGAAATGAATCGGTTCTGAAGGAACCTTTTCCAACACTGCTGCGTTGATTTCTCGAACACCAGCATTATGTGTTGTCAAAATAGCTCTACGCGCGAGAATGTGATCGTCACGATCGTCATCTAAATGTAATTGGGGGAAAACAAAATCTATAAGGTCATTCAACTGTGTTACGAAGGAAATGTTCGAAAGATCAATTAAATTCTCAAGCACACGGCCCGTTTGCACAGGCTGTGTGGGGATATTATTGGAACCTAACTTTAAAAGGAAATCGGCAAAATCTAAGTCTTCATTACAACGCTGAGACGTTGTAAGAGAAAAGGTTTTCAACTGCCGCCAAAGGGGAGACGATTTAACGGAACAATTGACGACGTCGTTTTCGCATCGCGCATTCATTACGACCGGAGGGATTTGACGAAAGTCACCTGCAAAAATAACTACTTTACCGCCGAAATTTTTATTATTCTGCATCAAGTCTTTGAGCGATCTATCTAACAAATGAATGAGAAATTTATGAGCCATAGGTGCTTCGTCGTATATTATGACATCGGAATGGAAAATTAATTCACCGCGTTGTGACCTATTAGTTAAATTCCAATGTCCCGAATCGTCCACGAGGTCAATGGGAAATTTGAACATACTATGGGCTGTGGTGCCACCCTCGTAATTTTGCGCCGCAATACCCGAGCTCGCTGTGCACAAAACTATTCCGCCTTTGCTGCGCACGTGTGCCGCAATGGTTTGTAACAATAACGTCTTGCCCGTACCGGCGGGCCCGTCCACGAAAATGGCATTGTTCGCGTTTGACGCGTCACCGTAAACTAACCTATCGACATAATCGAAAACTAATTTTTGGTCTGCCGACAGCTTCGGCAGCCATTCGTCAACGAAGTCTTTTAAACGATCCGCGCTGTACTCGAGACGTTCTCGACTAAGTTCGGTGGATTCGTCGGGTGTGTACGGTAAACCTTGTTCTACGAGATCGGTTCCGTGTTTTCGAAGGAGACGGTCAATCAAAAGAAGGCACATAGAATGTGCCTTACCTACCTCGTTCGGGAACTTTGGGAGTAAGTCCTCGCTTAATTTATCTTTAAATTTATCCCACAACGACGCGACCGGTATACCGTTTACCGCTAAGAGAACGAAAAAACTACGCAAACGTGGTCCAGTCAAAAAGGAAGATGCCTCGTGCATCGCCGTCTCATATTCTTTGTCATCATTCGCGATCCCTACAGCCCTGGCGGCTTCCTGAAAAGTGCTACAATCTGGACCACCCAGTCTATACAGATCCTCGAAACTTCTACACGGGTAGGAGTTGAGCAAGAGACGTAAAAAAATTGTTCACCTCTGTTGGGAGACACCCAAAATAGACGCGTTACAAGTTCTCCCCGTTGCCTTTTAGTAATGTACTTATTGTTAGTTAGTTGAACGTGGGGGACGTTTTTCGTTCGGGGGCAACTCGCGTGAACAATGTAACGTTCGTAAAAATCTAAATACGTCATATTATCGAATTCCTCACCCATCGGACGCTTGAAATACGTTATCAGATCGGAGTCTGTGGAGCGGGGAGCGGCAGAGTCCGCCGTACTCATTCTAAAGAAAACGTTCTGACGCTCGGGAAGGTGGACAGCGAGCTGTTTAACGTTAGGTTCGCGCGCGACCACATCGAATTCGAAAACGCGCCACGCCGCATCCGCAGACCCGACGTACCGCTTCGTTACGTATTGTTCGACCTCGTTGACGGGCTCGTCTCGGTCGCGATCGTGGACGAACGCGACGCGCGCCTCGTCCGGACCCTTGGTTATGTATTTGAACAAATATTTAATGATTGTGCGAGATGATGAAACTTCTAAATTTATATGGCAATCATACTTGAGGAGGAGGGCAGCGTTATACGGAACGACCCACGTATCGTTCACCGTGATGTCCCTGCCACGATATTTAATAATGCCCTCATTTTTTCTGTCACGGCGCAGATGGACGAAACCCCTATCATCATGATAGGTGGTAGGGGTTTCTTGTTTCGGAAAGAATCTAATGCATCTACTCCTACCACTATCCCAACACACAAGATCGGTCCTGTGCGGGGGACCACACGGGCCGTGAACCATGTGGTCTAAAACTGCTTTGCGTAATCTGCCTCCGGCCTCCGTCGGACTTGGTATGTCTGCTCTGATAAATTTGTCAATGTCCGAGTTTGTCTGTGGTCCGTTCTCGACTCTAAAACAAATATGGGCATGGGGGAGGCCGCGCTTCTGAAACTCTATGACGTGCATTATGTATACTAATTTACCGAACCAAGCCCCAGACCGGAGGTCGCGTAACAATTGAGCCAGCTTCAAGTTGAAGACTCGAGCTGTGATCTGTGGACTCGAGTAGTGGTCGGCAGTCTGGTTCTGCTTTATCTCAGGCCACTGGGGATTGCACGTGAATGTCAAAAAATACGTGGGGGCACCTAATCTACTGACTAATGCAATCGAGTCCATATATTTAACTTTCATGTAGCGAGGGCCACCCGTAAACGAATTTGGCAAATAAATACGTCCCGGCACAACGTCGCCCTCTCCCTGTATGGTCTCGTCTTCTAATTCTGTAAGAGGGGCAGTTCGAAGGGAATCGGTGAAATTTTGCATGTTAAGAATGTAGCGAAGTCTTTCGTCTATCATTCTGGAGTACATGTCAACTAACCACTCTTCAGACAATCTACCGAAATAAGAAAATCTAGACTCGGATAACAATAGACAACGCAGGTACTTGTTTTGCGACAACTTCGTACCTTTGTTGTCTAACCTATTCGGCTGCCAACCGGGATTGCCGCACGGATATAACAAAGGGTATTGCCAGGCTTCATACAGTGGATGGGTGAGATCCACTGTATGCGGTCGCTCGCCTGTTTTCCAAATAACTATGGAACGCGGAGCATAAGGCTCCCGTTCCGTATTAATAATAGCAGCTATTTCGCGCCCTATTGGCCTATCTCCTAAAACATTGCCATGGGTCCGTCGCGACGTGGCTTCGAACACGAGATGAGCCTCATCTGACGTTTCGCGACTTAACCGTTTGAAACAATCGATGAAAGGATTGCATTGATGCATGAAGTGCTTAATTTGAACGATAACTGTCGAGTCGAGAGACATACCCCGAGCTATATTTTCGCGTTCGTCAACGTCATTAATGTACAAAGCTATATTGTTCCTTGATGCAGAATATGCTAAATCAAAAACGCGATGATATGTGCGACCATGAATTTTATAAAAATATATACCGGTAGTAGGATTTGGATTCGGGCCCGTCGTGCCGCACGCACTAAACGCAAACAGATTGTTATACGCTCGCGGTCTGCTAATGAAAGATGGGTGAGAATAGAACGCTTCGGTCAACGGTTCGAAAGTGATTACGTTATACGCGCCTTCACCGCAACACCATTTTTGGCGACTTCGCTCCTCGACGAAGAGACGGGCTCCGCAGTGGTCGCAAACGTGAATCTCGGGATCAGACAAACTATGTTTATTTAATGAAAAAACTACGATCGGGTTGAGGTCGTCGCCAAATCTTTCCCCGACTAATTTCGACGACGATCGTAATGCGGGGTCGACATTACGGTTCGTGGCGTTATATCTAATTACCGCTTCCCGATTCACGCTCGGGTTAGTTGCCGAATACGTTTGTACGCTTTCGCGATTAACTTCCGGGTGTTGTGCGGTGTATTTCTTAACACTGTCGCGATGAACTTCCGGGTGTTGTGCGGTGTATTTCTTAACACAATCGCGATTAACTTCCGGTTTTTTTCTATTATACTTAAGTGATGCATCTAAATGTGCGTCACTTTTCGTACGTTTTCGGCCCCTTTTTTTTTTAATCGGACGTCCCCTTTTCCGTTTTGGCGAACTCGGAACACTACTGTCAGAACTTGTATCTAAAATTTGTACAACTGGGGCTACATCGAAAAACTGATTATTATTTGTAGTCGATGATGTTGATGCACACGGATTTGGGATATATATTACTTCTGGACTTTCTTGGAAACTGTCGTCTCCTGAACTTGAAGAGTCTACTATATTTAAAAAGCGCATCAACCGGGTTGTTATCAAATAAATTTAAATTGGTAATCGAAAAATCTACTGAATTTACCGACATACTGTCTAAATTTGCAAAAGAAATTAATTGAATTTTGAAAATACAATATTGAGTATATTGTTCGTCAAATTTTGATTTGTGAGGAGCAAAAATTAACGCGGCCAGATCTGAAATTGAATTACAGCGAAACAAATGTGCCAGATTCAAACTATTGTTTGCATTACGAGTGTTAGTGTCATCAACACCATGACTATTGAAATAAAAGTAACCATTATTTGCGTACCAAAAAGACATGGTTTGAACGTGACTCGTGTAAGTGTAACTAATAGTATTATTATCGTCAGTGTTAGAATCGAAAATTTGACGTAAAATATTTTGCAATTCTAATTGAAATGACGGTTCTTCTTCAGAACAGGTTGGCAGAAGGCCATTATGCACCCAGTCGTTTTGAATTTTGGCCAAAAAGTTCCCTACTTCGAATTCGACAGGCAATTCATCAGGCTCTAAAAACATATGCAATGTATGACCAGGGGGTCTGAGGCGTAAATAAAGGCGATCGCCGCTGTGGAGGACAGCGTCGATCTCAGAAGTAGTCATATCTCGTCTATTAATAATGGAAGAAAATACCGCTGCGCATGTTGACATTGCCACACATTGGTTGCTGCCTCGGAACCTCGCATCCGTCTGGTTGCAAGTTCCTGAAAATATAAAAATATACATTATTGTAGTCACATTTGTCTTTAAAAATTCTTATTATAATTATAATGTTATCTATAGGTAGGTAAGCTAACATACGATAAAAACTTTGTGTATTAAATACATGAAAAAAAAATAGTGTTCCTGCATTTAACTGTTGAGGAGTTCCCTTGTTGAAGACTGATCCTGAGTGCACCATCAGGTTGTGATAATCGTAGTAATGTATTGCTGTCGTAACTGAAGCTACGTATACAATTGTATGTGTGTGCTGTTAACCGTTGAGGAGTTCCGTCGTTGGAGTCGATCCTGAGTGCACCACCAGGTTGTGCTAATAGTGGTACTGTATTGCTGTCGTAACTGAAGCTGTGTGAACAATTGTATGTGTGTGCTGTTAACCGTTGAGGAGTTCCGTCGTTGGAGTCGATCCTGAGTGCACCACCAGGTTGTGCTAATAGTGGTACTGTATTGCTGTCGTAACTGAAGCTGTGTGAACAATTGTATGTGTGTGCTGTTAACCGTTGAGGAGTTCCGTCGTTGGAGTCGATCCTGAGTGCACCACCAGGTTGTGCTAATAGTGGTACTGTATTGCTGTCGTAACTGAAGCTGTGTGAACAATTGTATGTGTGTGCTGTTAACCGTTGAGGAGTTCCGTCGTTGGAGTCGATCCTGAGTGCACCACCAGGTTGTGCTAATAGTGGTACTGTATTGCTGTCGTAACTGAAGCTGTGTGAACAATTGTATGTCTGTGCTGTTAACCGTTGAGGAGTTCCGTCGTTGGAGTCGATCCTGAGTGCACCACCAGGTTGTGCTAATAGTGGTACTGTATTGCTGTCGTAACTGAAGCTGTGTGAACAATTGTATGTGTGTGCTGTTAACCGTTGAGGAGTTCCGTCGTTGGAGTCGATCCTGAGTGCACCACCAGGTTGTGCTAATAGTGGTACTGTATTGCTGTCGTAACTGAAGCTGTGTGAACAATTGTATGTCTGTGCTGTTAACCGTTGAGGAGTTCCGTCGTTGGAGTCGATCCTGAGTGCACCACCAGGTTGTGCTAATAGTGGTACTGTATTGCTGTCGTAACTGAAGCTGTGTGAACAATTGTATGTGTGTGCTGTTAACCGTTGAGGAGTTCCGTCGTTGGAGTCGATCCTGAGTGCACCACCAGGTTGTGCTAATAGTGGTACTGTATTGCTGTCGTAACTGAAGCTGTGTGAACAATTGTATGTCTGTGCTGTTAACCGTTGAGGAGTTCCGTCGTTGGAGTCGATCCTGAGTGCACCACCAGGTTGTGCTAATAGTGGTACTGTATTGCTGTCGTAACTGAAGCTGTGTGAACAATTGTATGTCTGTGCTGTTAACCGTTGAGGAGTTCCGTCGTTGGAGTCGATCCTGAGTGCACCACCAGGTTGTGCTAATAGTGGTACTGTATTGCTGTCGTAACTGAAGCTGTGTGAACAATTGTATGTCTGTGCTGTTAACCGTTGAAGAGTTCCCTCGTTAGGAGCCGATCCTGGATGTACCGTCACGTCACGCTTATGTGTCAAGTTTCAACTCTTTAGAACAAGCTAAAGTAGGTAGTTAAGTGTAGTTTGCAAAACTTGAGGAAACATATATATATATATATATATATATATAAGGGACAATCCAGATATTTTGGGAAATATCTATGTAAATAAACTCCATTTTTACACGACTGACCAAAAAAGGAGTGTTATGTTTTCAGGGTTCATGTATGTATGTAAGTATTACACGAGACTGACCAAAAAGGAGTGTTATGTTTTCAGGGTTCATGTATGTATGTAAGTATGTATGTATGTATGTAAGTTTCTTTATTCCACCATAAGTCCTGAACGGCTTAACAGATTTTAATGTGAGAGGTATTTTTAGATTCCTTGCATTCCTCCGAGTGACATAGGCTATATGACGTCATCATAAAAACAAAATGGCGGATTAAATATGAGATGATTAACAGACCAAAAAAATAGAATTTGATCAATCTTATCAAGTGGGGTATCAAATTGGAGGGCTTTAAAAGGCGATTTCAGAAATGTATATAGGTAACTTATATGTTTGTGTGTACTTTTTGAGAGAAAACTTGTCAGTCGTGTTTTTTATTTCTAATAATTAGCTTGTTATAAAATTCATTCTTAATTGTCCTATTATGTAAACAATCTACACAGTACTTTTTTGAATTTTGTTTAAAATAAATCAAATATTAGTTCAAACCTAAACATTCTAAAGTAAAACATTTATTAACCAAGAAAGTAATTTCCAAAAAAGTCTATTTTTAATTTATATTGTTGTAAAATCATAAAAAGAAATGGTAAGATTGTATACATAATAGGACAAATCCTAACTAATATTATAAATGCGAAAGTGAGTTTGTTTGTTTATTTGTTTGATTGTTACCTCTTCACGCTTCATCTACTTAACCAATCTTCCTGAAATTTTGCATACACATAGTTAGAAGTACGGAGAAGGACATAGGGTACCTCTCATCTCGGGAAAAAGCACTGTTTTCGTAAGAAATTCACGCGGGCGAAGCCGCGGGCAAAAGCTAGTTATGAGTAAATGGACTTTAAAAACAAACACACACACACATACACACTTAAGTTTCCTTAATCAGAGACACAAACACACAAATGAACGCATATAGTTAAGTAAAAAACCATCTTTCTATTTTACTGTTATAAATTTACAGAATACCTACCTACCTATTTGTGAAAAAATGTGAAAATTGAAATAACAAACTTTGTCACCTCTGCACGCACACTTTATCTACTAAACCATTACTGAACCAAACTTCCTAAAATTTCACATACACACAGTTAGAAGTACTGAGAAGGAAATAGGATACCTTTCATCCCGGGCAAAAGCCAGTTAGGTAAATTATATTTCTAATATTATTAAAAATATAATCTGAAAAGACAGGCCAAAAACAAAAGAAAATTATTGTAGTGAAAGAATGCGAATTTACAGACAACACCAGATTAGAAAAAACAACAATATGGTAAAAATGCTTTAAACAAAAAAGAATATTTATAAATTTACCTGAGGCAACAGTGACCCAAGTTGGAACCGGCACCACTGGTGTTTCAGCCGCAGCTACGGAAGCAGCCACAGGATCAGCCATAGTAGTTCTATGTACAAAGCACTTAATTATTAATTTGTAATGATAGTTTAAAGTATCAAAGTTTTAGGTACAATATAGCGCCTTTCTAAAATTATATTTTCATAAATATTTACTTAATAAACTGCAAAGTAATATTAGACAAGACAGTAATTAAGTAATGTTAAATCCATTCATGAAGTTTTACCAATAGATAGATAGATAAGTAGGTACCTACTTATTATTATTTTAAAAATATAAACTCCTATTGACTTGGATGAATATTGTGTCTGATACCTGTACTTGTTTACTCTAAGTTGAAAGGTAAAATAAAAATGTGCAGTTCCCCTACTGCTAAATTGATTTTGTACAAAAGACTCAAGTCAGTTAAGTGCATTCATCAGGTAGGTATGTATTGACGGACAGCAGGAACTTACACATCCCATTAGAGAACAGAACTATTTTGAATACAATATAGACATCACAGAGTACCTACCTTTTATTATATTGATAGACACATTTGTATCAGTATAATTTAATCCTAACTATCCTAATCCTAACTAATATTATAAATGTAAAAGTGAGTTTGTTTGTTTGTTACCTCTTCACGCTTCATCTACTGAACCAATCTTTCTGAAATTTCGCATACACATAGTTAGAAGTAAGGAGAAGGACATAGGGTACCTTTCATCCCGGGAAAAGGCACGGGTCCCGTGGGAAATTCACGCGGGCGAAAGCTAGTCCATTATGAAGCCAACCCGGCTACCTATTCAAGAAAGCAAACAAATGGAAATAGAAATAGGTAAAACTTTGTGATCTTGGCGTCGCGTCGGTTTTTGAGGCTTCAATTACTATGACGTTGTACTAATTGAATGTAAATAAAGTTAATATTATATCAAAATATATGATCAAATGTTAAATCTAACATGTTAAAATGAGTAAATGTTGCTTTAGTGGTCACGAAAACTTTTTTATGTCTATAGTTCATACGAAGACGCCATGTTCATATCACAAGTAGTTTGGATTGGATTAGTTTTTCTATGTTAAAGTTGATTCTAATCAGAATTTAAATGAATCAATTCATTAAACACACATAAATAACACTGAATATAACATGATTACTAAAAATAACTACACAAGTCACCAAGAAATATGATTAAAATTACCTCCTGTAACAGAAATCGTCCAAAGTTTAGAGCAAAGTGAGAAAAGTAACGACAACTAAAGTTTCATAGTGAAAATTTTTGACGTTTAGGTTGGCGCGCGATCGCGCAGGCGCGGCGCGGCGCGGGCAGTGTTGCCATGCCAATATTTTGTCATGTCACAGATTTAAAAAAAAATGAAAAAATAATAAAATTAAATGTTAAATAGATAGGTATTAAAAATTTAATTTAGGTATACACACACAATGAGTTCATGCTGCGTTCGCGTTCCGCAACCGTTTTGAGAAAACCGTTGTGTTCGTGGTAAATTATAAATGAACAGTAGGCATCAAACATCTCGCCTGTAATCGGGAATGGTGGAATGGAGCCTTAGGCTGGCCGCATAAATACGTTTTCCGCATTCGATTTCCGAATTCGTTTTCCGTATTCGGACATATGAATGCATGGAATCAGTAGAAAATACATTAACTGACGCACACGTTCGTTTTTTTCTCGAACGGAATAAATTCCGCATGTATGTACGTTTCGTAAGCAAGCCGGCGCGTTCGGAGAAACCTACTCGAAAAAACCTAATGACGTCATGCGGAACGCGGCGCTTGCATACATTTTGTTCGTGCCGGCGCACACCGCACACGTTCGGAAACTTCTATTCAGTTCCGCGCCCGCGCCGCGCGCGTACGTTTTCTTTGTATTGGTTACGCATAAATTTATGGCGTATGCCATTATGAAGTTCATCAAAAGAATTTATTGACATCCTGTAGAAATCAAAGAATTTATCTGGGTGTGCTCGTAACTTAGCTCTCTTCAAATAATACGGACTCTCATAGACTCTTCGAGTATTTAGTGGATGTATCCAATACCGACGACGTTTCTTTTCTTATTTATTGATAACAGAAATGCAATTGCTAATAAATCGTCGTCCTCCATCGTCGTGCGTTCAGTTACGCTATCACTTCTGTACTGAAGTGGATACATTCCGAATATTTGCGGTAGTCTTACGGAATTCCAACTCAAAATTACGCATTCGGAAAACGAATACGGTAAACGTATGTATGCGTCCAGCCTTAATAATAGTAATAATGCACTAACAAATGTGTATGTAAACGCACCCACAGAAATATTTTTTTGTGAGTGTGAACTGAACCATAGACTTAGTAAAAAATAAAAGACCCAGCATAACAATCTATATACAAACAGTAGTTATGCGGCCGGTTTCCATGTTTTGTGACTATTAAAGCCGCCATCTTTGTACCAAATCATTTGTCTTCGCCGGGTTTAGGTACCTATGCACGATTTTATGTAGGTCGACGATGTCACGTCTATTCTTTTTTTCATTCGTCTGAGGAACTGAACGCACCATCAAAATTGTCGACTTTGAAGTTTAAAGGACAGAAAAACATAACCTCGTTTGTTGTTTTGTTTTTTGATTAAAGTAAGATTTTGGTTAGACAAAGTGCTTTATCCTTACAAAAATACTTAGATAAAAAAGTAGGTATAGGTACCTAAGTACTTACAAAAAGAAAAATTTGGTTCCCATCATGGGACGCCCCCGGCACGGCAATACATACAATCATTCCAATAATGATTTTCTTTTCAGTTGAGAAGTAAACTTTAATAGCTACTTACATTTGAATGAACCTAAAAAAACATCAAACATATCTCTTTTTATACGAGACGGAGCTTTCGGTCTCGCCTGAAGGCTTCTCGGCCTGCGGCCTTGCGGGCGCAAGCTCGGCCATCGGCCTCGCTCCTCCTCCCAAAAGTAATGATGGGGAAGTCTACACTTGGTGGAGGCACAGAAAAAAAATACGAAAGTTTAAATTGGTGCAGTTCTGGACCGAGTACCCCTACTGCCCGCGGAAACGGTAAGAGATAGGGGGGGGGGTGCTCGACCAAATGTCACAGAGGACCCTCGGCAGAGACCAGAGCCTGGGTTGGTTTTTTTTTTGGGCTTTTTTTTTTCACCCATACCGGTCGAACGATGAATTTTGGTGGGAGGAAGTTCTGGAAATGCATGGGGAAGGTGAATGTTGGGGAAAGGGGGGTGACGGGGGATGTTGGGGAAAAGTGGGGGGAAGGTGGGGGTGAGGGGGGAAGTTGTGGAAAGTGGGGGGGTGAGGGGGGGAAGTTGAAGAAATTGGGGGTGAAGGGGAAGTTGTGGAAAGTGGGGGGGTGAAGGGGTAAGTTGTGGAAAGTGGGGGGTGAGGGGGAAGTTGTAGAAATTGGGGGTGAAGGGGAAGTTGTGGAAAGTGGGGGGGGGGGGGGGTGAAGGGGTAAGTTGTGGAAAGTGGGGGGGGTGAGGGGGGATGTTGGTTAAAAGTGGGAGGCAGGTGGGGGGTGAGGGGGGAAGTTGGGGAAAGTGGGGGGGGAAAGGGATGAAGTTGTAGTGAAGTGTTGGGGTGAGGGGGGAAGTTGTAGAAAGTGGGGGGGGTGAGGGGGGAAGTTGGGAAAAAGTGGGGGGAAGGTGGGGGGTGACTGGAGAAGTTTGGGAAAAGTGGGGGGTAGGTGAAGGGTGAGTGAGTTGGGAAAAGTGGGGGGGGTGAGGGGGGAAGTTTGGGAAAAGTGGGGGAAGGTGGAGGGTGAGAGGGGAAGTTGGGGAAATGTGAAGAAAAACTTCCCTCCTCACCTCCCCACTTTTCCCGGTTACCCCCCACCTTTACCCACCTTCCCCCCTCACCCCTCACCTTCCCCCCACTTTTACCCAACTTCCCCACTCACCCCCCCCACTTTCCACAACTTCCCCCCTCACCCCAACACTTTCTACAACTTCCCCCCTTACCCCCCCACTTTTCCCCAACTTCCCCCCTCACTATCCACAACTTACCCCTTCACCCCCCCACTTTTCCCGAACTTCCCCCCTCACCCCCCTCACTTTCCACAACTTACCCCTTCACCCCCCCACTTTCCACAACTTCCCCCACCCACCCCCACTTCCCCCATCACCCCCCACCTTCCCTCAACGTTTCCCCAACTTCCCCCCTCACCCCTCACCTTCCCCCCACTTTTACCCAACTTCCCCCCTCACCCCCCCACTTTCCACAACTTCCCCCCTCACCCCAACACTTTCTACAACTTCCCCCCTTACCCCCCCCACTTTCCCCAACTTCACCCCTCACCCCCTACCATCCCCCCACTTTTCCCCAACTTCCCCCCTCACCCCCACCTTCCCTCCACTTTTCCCCAACTTCCCCCTCACCCCCCACTTTTCCCCAACTTCCCCCTCACTTTCCACAACTTACCCCTTCACCCCCCACTTTCCCCAACTTCCCCCTCACCCCCACTTCCCCCATCACCCCCACCTTCCCTCAACGTTTCCCCAACTTCCCCCTCACCCCCCACCTTCCCCCCACTTTTCCCCAACTTCTTCCCTCACCCCCCCCCCACTTTCCACAACTTCCCCCTCACTTTTCCCCCAGCAACTTCCCTCCACGACGGCGACGAGACTGGGACGTCGCCTTCCCCGAAATCCCCATCAAAGTTTGTATGAAAAACCGAAAATTAGTATGGGGAAAAAAAAGTCGAGAAAAAAAAAAACCGACCCCGGCTCTGGTCGTCGCCGAGGGTCCTCTGTGACATTTGGTCGAGCACCCCCGCTATCTCTTACCGTTTCCGCGGGCAGTACCCCACTGTCGCTGATGGTCTACTCAATTTCCACTTGCGCATTTTTTCCGGTGCCTCCTCGCCCCCTCTACTTCCCCATCATCACTTTTTGCGATTTCCGAATTCCGTGGAACAAACAAACCCCGTCGCTTCGGCAGCTCTGATGTAGGGGGGAAAAAAAAAATGTCCAAAAAAAAAAAAGCCACCACCCGGTCCGGGGTCCCAAGGCCAGCCCGAACGATATCGTCTATAGCGACGAGGCTCTGGGACGTCGCCTTCCCCCCCGAAATCCCCATCAAAGTTTGTATGAAAAACCGAAAATTAGTATGGGGGGGGAAAAAAAAGTCGAGAAAAAAAAAACCGACCCCGGCTCTGGTAGTCTCCCAGGGTCCTCTATGACATTTGGTCGAGCACCCCCCCTCTATCTCTTACCGTTTCCGCGGGCAGTACCCCATGTCGCTGACGGTCTACTCTCAGGTCCACTTTGGTATTTTTCCCGGTGCCTCCGCCCCCCCCCGCTGCACATCCCCGTCATTACTTTTTCCGAACTCCGACTTTCGTAGAACAAACAAACTCTTTCGCTTCGGCAGCTCTGATGTAGGGGGGGGAAAAAAAAAATGTCCAAAAAAAAAAACCACCACCCGGTCCGGGGTCCCAAGGCCAGCCCGAACGATATCGTCTATGGCGACGAGGCTCTGGGACGTCGCCTTCCCCCCCGAAATCCCCATCAAAGTTTGTATGAAAAACCGAAAATTAGTATGGGGGGGGAAAAAAAAGTCGAGAAAAAAAAAACCGACCCCGGCTCTGGTAGTCTCCGAGGGTCCTCTATGACATTTGGTCGAGCACCCCCCCGCTATCTCTTACCGTTTCCGCGGGCAGTACCCCATGTCGCTGACGGTCTACTCTCCGGTCCACTTTCGCATTTTTTCCGGTGCCTCCTCGCCCCCCTCTAAACATCCCCATCATCACTTTTTGCGATTTCCGAATTCCGTAGAACAAACAAACCCCGTCTCTTGGGCAGCTCTGATGTAGGGGGTGAAAAAAAAAAATGTCCAAAAAAAAAAACCACCACCCGGTCCGGGGTCCCGAGGCCAGCCCGAACGATATCGTCTATGGCGACGAGGCTCTGGGACGTCGCCTTCCCCCCCGAAATCCCCATCAAAGTTTGTATGAAAAACCGAAAATTAGTATGGGGGGGGGAAAAAGGGGAGGAAAAAAACCGACCCCGGCTCTGGTAGTCTCCGAGGGTCCTCTATGACATTTGGTCGAGCACCCCCCCGCTATCTCTTACCGTTTCCGCGGGCAGTAGGGGTACTCGGTCCAGAACTGCTCCAATTTCCACTTTCGCATTTTTCCCGGTGCCTCCGGCCCCCCCTCTACACGACCCCATCATCACTTTTCCCCAGTTCCGACTTTCGTAGAACAAACAATTTATGTCAATGAGTCAGTGAGTGGTATTGTAGCCTTATATAGTTTTAACTAGATGTCGCGTGCTGCGCGAGGTGCAAGCACCTCGCGTGCTGTGCAGGGCAATTATAAGGGCAGTTCCGAAAGGTTGAAAATCTTTAGGGAAATTATGAAAAAGTCATCTACAAAGAAATGTTGTCGGTTGGGATTAGGTGAAGAGCCGAAAGGCTGCTCTGGCTTTTGCTCTTTGCTGTTTAAAACGCAGCTCGGCCTACGGCCTCGCTGGCGGCGCAAGCTCGGCCTTCGGCCTCGCTTGCCCCGGCTGGAGGAGGGGCTCGGCCTCCGGCCTCGCCTCGCCTCTCGGATTCATATACGCAGCTCGGCCTGCGGCCTCGCTTGCCGCGGAGCCTCGGCCTTCGGCCTCGGCTCCCCGGCTGGTGACTTGAGGTATGAGTTGTCATCATCACGTCATCCATGAATGGCTCGGCCTTCGGCCTCGCCCAATTCTTTTCGCACGAGACGGAGCTCGGCCTTCGGCCTCGCCTGGACGCAGCTCGGCCTGCGGCCTCGCGGGCGCAAGCTTCGGCCTCCGGCCTCGCTTGCGCGGCTGGAGGGCGGGGGAGCTCGGCCTTCGGCCTCGCTCCTGCCCCCCAGCCCTCGATTTTAAACGCAGCTCGGCCTCCGGCCTCGCTTGCCGCGGAGCCTCGGCCTTCGGCCTCGGCTCCCCGGCTGGTGACTGGGGGTTCGAGGATGAGTTGTCATCATCACGTCATCCATAAACACGGATGGCTCGGCCTGCGGCCTCGCCCAATTCTTTTCGCACGAGACGGAGCTCGGCCTTCGGCCTCGCCTGGACGCAGCTCGGCCTGCGGCCTCGCGGGCGCAAGCTTCGGCCTCCGGCCTCGCTTGCGCGGCTGGGGAGCTCGGCCTTCGGCCTCGCTCCTGCCCCCAGCCCTCGATTTAAACGCAGCTCGGCCTCCGGCCTCGCTTGCCGCGGAGCCTCGGCCTTCGGCCTCGGCTCCCCGGCTGGTGACTCGGCTGGCCCATACAAAACTTTTCGAAAAAAAAATTAAAAAAAAAAAAAAACACCTGTCAGTCGGGGGTCCCACGGTCTCAACATAAAATATTGTCTATGACGGTGACCCCGTACGAGTCCGTTTTCCCCTAAAAAATCCCAGTCAAGTTTGTATGAAAAAAAAAAATTTAGTATGGAGAAAAAAAAAAGTCAAAAAAACCATAGACTACCGCCGGCTGTGGTCGTTGCCCAGTGTCCTCTATGACATTTGGTCGAGCACCCCCCACCTTTCTATTATGGTTTCCGCGGGCAGTACCTACGGTCCGGAACTGCTCCAAGTTCCACTTTCGTATTTTTCCCGTGCCTCTCCTCCCCCCTCCACACTTCCCCATCATTACTTTATCCCAGTTCCGAGTTCCGTAGAACAAACTAATTATGTCAATCAGTCAGTCAGTGAGTGGTATTGTAGCTTTATATATATAGAGAACCCAACCAGCTGGAAGCTCGGCCTTCGGCCTCGCTTCCAGCTTGGTTCGTCTAACTAGATGTCGCGTGCTGCGCGCGGGTGCAAGCACCTCGCGTGCTGTGCCGAGGCAATTATAAAAAGCAGTTGCGAAAGGTTGAAAATCTTTAGGGAAATTATGAAAAAGTCATCTACAAAGAAATGTTGTCGGTTGGGATTAGGTGAAGAGCCGAAAGGCTGCTCTGGCTTTTGCTCTTTGCTGTTAAAACGCAGCTCGGCCTACGGCCTCGCTGGCGGCGCAAGCTCGGCCTTCGGCCTCGCTTGCCCCGGCTGGAGGAGGGGCTCGGCCTCCGGCCTCGCCTCGCCTCTCGGATTCATATACGCAGCTCGGCCTGCGGCCTCGCTTGCCGCGAGAGCCTCGGCCTTCGGCCTCGGCTTCCCGGCTGGTGACTTGAGGTATGAGTTGTCATCATCACGTCATCCATGAATGGCTCGGCCTTCGGCCTCGCCCAATTCTTTTCGCACGAGACGGAGCTCGGCCTTCGGCCTCGCCTGGACGCAGCTCGGCCTTAAACGCAGCTCGGCCTGCGGCCTCGCTTGCCGCGGAGCCTCGGCCTTCGGCCTCTGCTCCCCGGCTGGTGACTCGAGGTATGAGTTGTCATCATCACGTCATCCATGAGGATGGCTCGGCCTGCGGCCTCGCCCAATTCTTTTCGCACGAGACGGAGCTCGGCCTTCGGCCTCGCCTGGACGCAGCTCGGCCTGCGGCCTCGCGGGCGCAAGCTTCGGCCTCCGGCCTCGCTTGCGCGGCTAGCTCGGCCTTCGGCCTCGCTCCTGCCCCCCCCAGCCCTCGATTTAAACGCAGCTCGGCCTCCGGCCTCGCTTGCCGCGGAGCCTCGGCCTTCGGCCTCGGCTCCCCGGCTGGTGACTTGGCTGGCCCATACAAAACTTTTCGAAAAAATTTCGAAAAAAAAAAAAAAACCTGTCAGTCGGGGTCCCACGGTCTCAACATAAAAAATTGTCTATGACGGTGACCCCGTACGAGTCCGTTTTCCCCCTAAAAATCCCCAGTCAAGTTTGTATGAAAAAAAAAAAAAAAGTCAAAAAAACCATAGACTACCGCCGGCTGTGGTCGTTGCCCAGGGTCCTTTATGACATTTGGTTGAGCACCCCCACCTATCTATTATAGTTTTCGCGGGCAGTAGGTATCAGTCGGGAACTGCTCCAAGTTCCACTTTCGTATTTTTCCCGGTGCCTCCTCACCCCCCTCCACACTTCCCCGTCATTACTTTTTCCCAGTTCCGACTTTCGTAGAACAAACTAATTATGTCAATCAGTCAGTCAGTGAGTCAGTGGTAATGCAGCTATATATATATAGGAATTCAACCAGCTGGGAAGCTCGGCTCGGCCTCGCTTCCAGCTTGGTTGGTTCGAACTAGCTGCTGCCCGCGGCTTCGCCCGCGTGAGTTTCCTTAGATGAAAAATCTTTTTGTGTTCCAAACAGTTTCAGATGTTTCGGATCTTCAGTTTTTATACGTCTACAGAAAATGCTCATCAGATTAATCAAGTTTCTTGCTAAAGCGCCATTTCCATATATGTTATAGTGTAGCTTGGTCTCTTGGAGTTATTCATCAGATGTTCCAGATCTTCAATTTTTATACGTCAGCAGAAAATGCTCATCAGGTTGAATGATTTTTGTTAAGGCGCCATTTCCATATATGTTATAGTGTAGCTGGTCTCTTGCAGTTCTTCATCAGATGTTCCAGATCTTCAATTTTTATACGTCAGCAGAAAATGCTCATCAGGTTGAACGACTTTTGTTAAGGCACCATTTCCATATTTCTTATGGTTTAGCTGTTCTGTTATGGTTCTTCATCAGGTGTTCCAGTTTTCAAAATGAATTATAGCCTATATGTTGCCCAGGCTTAATAGCTATACAACAAAAAAGTTTCATTCAAATCCGTCCAGTAGTTTTTACGTGAAACGCGTACATACATACAGACAGACAGACAGACAGACAGACAGACAGACAGACAGACAGACAGACAGACAAGAAATTCCAAAAAATTTTTTTTGCTTTCTATTGTTCTTTTTAGGTGTCCCTCTATCCATTTTAGTCAAAAATACTAAATGTACAAACAAAATATTTTTACCGTTTTATTATATGTATAGATGACGCTCCGTTTCTATGAAGTGCCTTCTCTGTGACAAAATGCTAATTGTTTCCAGGAGAATCAGTGCTAGCAGCAGGGTACCTGTACTTCAGCGAGCGCGACTTAGAGCTGCTCTGGCCGACCGTGACCCGCGGTCACGTCAACAGCGCCTCGCCTTCGCTGCCGCAGACCTCTTGCTGTGTGCAGTCTGGCTTCAGGTTAGATAGAATATATCTGGATTTATACAAGGTGACCAAGAGGCCGCAGCCCTTAAGAGACGACCGCAGAAGTGAATTTAGAGGGCCTCCCTCTAAATTCGCTACTGCGGACATCTGCACGGGGCACGTGTGCGACTTGAATAAAATCTGACACCTGTATTAGTAATAACACACTCGATAAGAAGAAGGACAGATTGTTTTCTGCCCATCTGGTTTATTTCTTGATTTTTTGCAAATCTGGTCCTTCTGCTGTGGCGTAGTGAGCATCAGGCAGGACGGATGTCGATTTGTTGCACCCCCCCCCGTACAAAAATGAAAAAACGGAACCTTTATAGGATCACTCGTGCTTCTGTCTGTATGTCTGTCCGTCCGTCTGTCACAGCACAGCCAATTTTTATTATTAACTCCCCTAGACTTACATAGTTAGTCGTCTGAAAATAAAATATTTTTATTTTATTTTTCTAATGTCTAATTTGTACACTTTCATCGTAGCGGAGGACCAATATTCCGGATAACGCAAAGCAACGCAGTGGAGGTGCTAGGAGTGATCGTGTCGAGCGCCAAGACGCAGAGCGGCGCGTGCTACCCCAACATCAACATGGCGGTGCCTGTTAAAGCGTTTGCGCAGATTTTGACCACCTTCCTCGAGGAGAAAGGTTAGTTCACCAAGGGTCGTTAGCAATGATGATGATGATGTTATCGTGTTTACACGACTGACCAAAAAAGGAGAGTTATGTTTTCCGGGTCCATGTATGTAAAAATAATAAAATAATAATATAAAGTGTTTATCTATCTACATCTAAGTTACTTTATTATTGTCTCATTTAAAAAATAAATTTGATTAAGTAAAAGAGTTTTCTCTTTATTGTATCTGCTATTTTGATAATCTAATATTTTAAGAATCTGATTTTTTGAGAATCTGATATTATGCGAGTAAAGGAAAAAATAGATTCCTGTACGATGTATTTACCCTGGCTCACCTGGCTGTAGTCTAGACTTGATATTGATGACTTTTAACCGCGATAAACACTCTTAACATTTCGAATAAGTACGAATTAAACTTCATAAGTGCAGTCATACCTCGAAGACCTTATTGCCTAGCCTTAATGATCACAATGCCTTGTAGATTCTGACTGCATTTTTGACTCTTGACTGTACATATAATGAAAGTAGAAAAATGCTTTTTGGTACCTATGATGTATTAGAAAATCATTATTAATTATTATTTATTTTGTTTTTCAGATATCAACAAGAATTGGCATCAATAGAAAATAATAAGGGAAATGATCCAGACACAATGGCGACTGATGCCTTATCGATCAAAAATATAGTTAAAAACTTTTCCTAGTTCGTTCCAAATTCAATATTAATTTTGTAGGTAGGTAGACTTACAACTTATACTAAATCCTTGGCGTGATTTTCATAATATTTGTATGATTTTTTACCAAAGATATATTTATTTGTAGATGCGTAAGTATCTGCATCGATAAAATATTAACAAGTATCTGCCTGTGGATGAAATGTTGTTATGGTGGTTGATATTATTTTTGTATACAAAATTGGTATATTCAATAATCAGGGCCGAACCCGACCCCTGGCAGCAGCTGTGTTGCGTCCCTATTGGCAGGTTCAGGCTTGGACATTATTCTGAGGTATTTTTAATTAAGAAGGTATATAATCAACATTTTTACATTTTCTTCCAAAGTGTTTTTCTTTATTAAACCATAATCACCATTTTATTAATGATCATGTGTTATCATGTTACCTACCTATACATATATTATCGCCATTTGTCCAGAGAAGATTCTTTTGAATTCTATCAATTAGAATGATGAATCAAGAAAATAACCTACCTACAACAAGCATGAACCCATCGAAATATTATGTCGGCATGAACCAAAGAACCTAAGGCACGAAACGTAGCAAGCGCCCGGGCCGCGCGCCCTAGGCGCGAGTGGGGCGCGCGCCCGGGACGCTTTGTCAAATTGTATGGATTAGTATGAAACGAAACATAGCAAGGAGTCCGAGGCGCGGCCGCGAAAGGCGGCGCGACCACCGCTGCGTCGGTCGCTCGGCGGGCGCGCGTCCCTTCTTGCGCCCGAGTCAATCAGCCGTTATGCAAGGATTTGTACAGGATTCAATTTGCAAAGGACATAGAAATGAATGGGGCGCTCGTTTTGTTCGTTAACCATGTTTGATACCAATGATATATTATAATACAGATATGTTACGTTCATAGTAATTTGCGTTTTAGGTCTGTTCCGAGAAATCCAAAACTACACACATCGACAAGTTTTACTGATAAGTAAGACAAAAGATACAAAAGAGCATGCGAATGAAAGAGATAGCAATAGTTTTCAATGATTCCTCGTCAAATGTTTCTTATGCATAGAGTAACATTTTTTGTTGTAGAAGAGGGACACTTATTTGAAAAGAAAGTACATGGGTAAGAAATAAAACATCTTATAAAAGTAAATCATATATATTGAAATATTTAACAATTCAGTGTCGGAAAAAACTCGGAAACCTAATTGATAAAAAGAAAAACAATAGTAATCCTCAATTATCAGTATAATGTATTATAATAGTAGAAAATCGAATTCAGTGAAACTAGTTTTAATGTTTATTAAATTAGTCCATTACACACATTAGATAGCTATTATAATAACGAACAATAATAAAAAACAACTGAACATTAATTTTAGGCATTGAAGTCACCATCAGTATTCGATTCTGCACTAACCAATCTATGTCCGCAGCGCACGCATCCTTGTCGCTCTCACGTCAAAACTAGAATCTCTTTCTATGTCTGAATATGGCGTCAGTGATTAGATTATTTGGAAAAATAATTGAAATATACTAAACAATCAAACTATTTTTGTACACACACATGTGATAAGAGATCTCTTGTACTTTGTTTACTTTAGAATCATAATTGGTACACTTTCGAAACACACACGATGGAATTTTTAATATATTTTGGTAAGGACACAGGAACTTACGACGCGGTATTGTTTGACGAGGCGCTGGGCGCAGACTGATTACAAGACGTTCCAATTGGGTCGTATTCGAGTCTTCACAGCGTGCGCGCTCATAACATATCTGCCTCTTGTTTATATAGTATATCATTGGTCACAAGGCAAGAGGCCAAGGCAACAACCTAACTAAGTAGTGATTATAAGCTCTTTGCTAACTAAAACTTTTTCAGAGTAAAAATGCCCCCGTGCCCTTTACATTGATCATTATCTTAGTAACTTAATAGTATTACAAGGTACGGAAAGCCACAGAAAGGCATTGCAAATATATTAGAAATCGGATTTTAACTAGCTTTAGCTCGCGGCTTAGCCCAAAACCTTCCTCTAATATCTACGATGCCAGTCCAACGGGATCCGTATTGTAGACCATTTTTGAAACCGCATTCCAAGCACGAGAATTAATATAAGTTCCAGGTTCCAGTTATTTATTTCAGTCAGACCCATCGTAGCATCGGCCATACTCCTAGTTGTAAAGTGGGACTTAATAAAAGAACAACCACCACAAAATCCGTTCAGTAGTTTTTGAGTTTATTGCGAACAGACAGACGCCACAGGTAGTACGCATACCTACGCAAGTTTCGAGTTCACAGTAATTAGTTAATAATAAAATGCGTCATTACCATTCGACTAACGACATTATCTATGGAAGCGTTAAGTAATATTTTATCGCATGATAGGCACTCCTTAGTGCAAAGATCGCCTTTGTCACGTCAAAGAGGTTACCTTGTACATGCACTCTTTGTGCCTTGCGCCGATAAAAACGAGCTAGCAGTCATATTGTCAATGTGACATTATCAACTTTTGCGAAACAACATATGTGACATTCGGAATTCAACCTCAGTTCTCTATTTAGCAAAGAGAATGTAATCACTACGTTATAAGAGACGGGACTCCCATGATCAAAAAAATATCCGAGACAAATGTCAGAAACGGAGGTACCGATAGAGATGCACTTATAGCGAGTAAACTAGCAGCAGTACGAATCGTTAGATGGAAATAGTCGGGCTATTAGAAAACGCTACTCCGTTTCAGATCAGTTTTTTCCTTTGAAGTTGCGACCTACCTGCTATTTAGCAAGTAACCTAGTGTTCTCTATTTAGTTTGTGCTACAACAATTTAGTTTGTGGTGACATTGTGTTGTTTTCGTGTGTAAGTTCTAAGTATTTTTGGAAGAAAAATAAGAACAGTTAAGAGCGAAAGAAAAATATATCTACGTTGAAATGCCTGACGCAGTAGCATTGCCTGAGCAGGGGCTACAATCTCAATACAAATGTTTAGGGCAATTCTTGACATAAAAGACTACTAAATTAAATAGATACAAAACACACATCAAATTTATGCAGTTAATATACTTTTCAAAATGGTAGTATTATAATGTAGTAACTACTGCCTAACAATATAGATGGCGATCCAAGCGTAATTATGATACTAAATTAAAATATAGTTATTTAAATTTCATGTTCAAGGCTGTATGTGCCTTTCAAATATGGTCGCGTTGTATCACGGTGTAATGTTCTATTCTTCTAATTATTCTCCCATTATAGTAGTTTTACTTTCTAAGATTTTATTTTATTTGAAATTTATCAGTCTAATTTATTTAAAAATCTGCTATCGATAGTGGTTTAGCATAACACTACATATCTAATAAAACAAGTAATTATAATAATTTAAAAGTTCTTTCCATGTATTTTATTGTATTTTTAATTTTTAGCATATATTATATTTATGCGAGTGGCAACACTGTCGCATAAGTTTACTTTCAAAGTTTCAAACAAGATTTTTTCACACAAATTCGTCCTTTTTCGTGCTTTTTAGTGCGTTTTTGGTGTTTTTGGTGTAAATCTTGAGTTTATCATTACCATTTCGTTGGCTTAATCGTTGAGTTGAGAGTTTCTCCTCCGATAAGTTACGAATTGTGCTTTTGGTGGCTTCAGTGTTGGAGAAATAGACTCGTGTGTTATTTATAGTTCCGTCCGAGAAAGAGACTCTTTTAGTGGCATTATGCAGATGTCCCGTAAAATATGCTGTGTTCCTGGATGTTGGGAGTCTGGAAGTAAGTTATATTTTTAACTCTAAGCGTGTATATGCATGTACTCCCTATCCTCTTCATGATATAATTATATTGGCCTCCGTGGCGCAATGGTAAAGACCTCGCCTTTGAACCGTAGTCTTTTTCAGACAATGGGACTCTACTGTAAAGCCAGCCCAAAATCAACTTTGGGGCTAGCAAAATATGTCTGATTTGTTGTTTTGTTTGTATTGTAATACCTATACATATTAATGCTATCAATGTTTTATACCTGTATATAATTCAACCTAGTATACACTAATAGGGTCAGTTGAAATTGAATTAATAATGATGTAAATTTTTAGGGTCACACAAGACACTCCACACCTTTCCAAATCCAGAAATTGGAGAGGGAACGCTTCAATAAATGGGTACTTGCTATTGGCGGTGGCATCATTAGTTTGGACAACAAGTTCATATATGAACAACGCCGTATTTGCCGTGCACATTTTGAAGAAAAATACCTTGCCGTAGCAACAGGATCAGCAATATTGCATTGCCTACCTTGAACTTACCAGGTAAATATTATATGAAATGTGTAAGTTTTAGTATTATACCTTTCATTCAATTAATGGAATTTTAAATTTTTAATTTAAAACAAATGGTTTTTATATGGTTTTTATACTTACATACAATGCAGTGGTTTGTAAACAGATGATACAGAAATATGATGATGGATAAAATACACTCGATAAGAAAAAAAGTGAATATCATATGAAAATTCAATCAAAATGTGATCTTCTTCAGTGGCTGCGATGATTAATTTACTAATATGGATATTGTGTAAATTGGTTTATAAATATTTCAGGTTTTATGAACGTTTCCAAGATTTCCAAGCATTGGAAGAAGGCCATTGATGTCGACCCAGAATACTCCTGAACCATTACCATCAACATCAGCAGGTGTGTAGAAGTACTACCTATTTTATCCTTCTATTATTATAAACTACTACATTAAAAAAACAGTATGATTGGTGCACATATTTTTAATCCATACATTACTGCGCCTGGCTCACATTAAGTCAATAATAGTTAAAACTACATGAAACTATGTTGTATTGTTGTAAAGCAGCGATATAAACTGACATAGGAAGATAAAACAAGTGATATTTTTCAACTAGTATTAATTTCAGATATGAAGAAATAGATTGTTTATGACAAACAGAAAATTCTTTTTTTAATTTTTTTTCTATTTCATTTGTGATTAAGCTATATAAAATGTCAGCAGCTGATTTTGTCTTTTTTACTTTGATTGCAGCTCTTCAGTATGATTTTCATGCATATGAAGATGCAGAGAAAGAGAATAATGGTATGTATACATAGTATAAAACTTTTTTTTTAAAAAATGAACCGACTTCCATCATAAAACTTAAAATCATGAAATAACAATAAAGAAAAATGTATTAGCATGCTACCTACTGAATGAGGTGAAGTCCTAGTCTAGGAGCTAGCACTTTATATGTTATTGCAACAAATTATCTGCCTAAGGATTCATGATCCAACTTTTATAGTCGCTAATCACTATTTCTATGTTGGGGACATACACAGAAAATCTTGAGCTTAGCTTAAAAATAAGGAAGGCCACGCAGTCGCGGCCATTTGCTCTGTAATGCAATGTTGATATTTTAATATTTTGTTAGGTATCTTTTAAATTACCGAACAGATTCTGACGTGGTTAAAATGGGACCAACTTGGGAATACACCCTTTTAAATAAAAAAACAATTTTGGAAATCAGTCTACAATTGGCGGAGAAATCGGCGAACATACATAAAAAAAACATACATCGAAACATATAACCTCCTCCTTTTTGGGAAGTCGGTTGAAAATGACACATATGTGACAGTCCATGACAAAAGGTCCCTTATGGGCATTGGCACTTACGTCATTCTGCTTATTATAATTATTCTATTGCTAAGTAAACTTGTACGATTTATATTTCTGAACAACTTAAGCGCCAATGACCATAAGGCACCTTTTCCCATGGATTAACACATATTACAATTTGACTTAAATATATTTTGTATAGGTAGCTAATGGACACATTTTTTTTAGCCCCTGCTCCTGCTATGATAGATGTGGTCGAAACTAATAAAATTGGTGAAAACTTCCCAATTGAAGTTAGTGCGGAACAACAAATGGAATTTACTACTTCTACAATAGGGGAAGGTGGAAATAGATTAGTTATAAAAAGAGGTATGTAAATATAAAAATAATTTGTTGCATTTTATTTAGGCACATTTTCCCATGGATTAACACATACAATTTGACTTAAATATATTTTGTATAGGTAGCTAATGGACATATTTTTTTTAGCCCCTGCTTCTGCTATGATAGATGTGGTCGAAACTAATAAAATTGGTGAGAACTTCCCAATTGAAGTTAGTACGGAACCACAAATGGAACTTACTATTTCTACAATAGGGGAAGGTGGAAATAGATTAGTTACAAAAAGAGGTACGTACATTTAAAAATAATTTGTTGCATTTTATTTCTAACTAGATGACTAGCCACCCACATGGCCTGTGGTAATTTGGGGATTCTGGATAGCTCATAGCATTCTGCGGGCAAACACTAGTATAGACATTTAGATTAACCTCCATTTTTAGAACCTTAATAATATTTATACCAAATTTTTAAAATCCTATTATTTTTAGGAAAAGGCAATGTAAAGGCGTCAATAAAAACACTTGCTGAACGTCAGCTATATAAGGAGGTGAAAGCATTAAGAAGTAAACTTAGTAAATGCCGTAAAGCTGTACAAATCAAATCTGCAAGCTTAAAAGCAGCTAAGAAAATTACGGCTAATCCTGCATTTTTAAGTGTAATTGAAAAAGTACCTATTCCTGGAAAAAGACTGATTATGATGCAATTAAGAGAAGTCATGAAAAAGGACAAGGGTCGGCGCTTTACTTTTAATGAAAAAATAACAGCTCTATCAATTTGGAAGCAAAGCCCTAAGAGTTACCGCTTCTTAAGGAAGATATTAGTTTTACCGGCTCCACAAACTCTATCTAAATTATTATGCAGAGCAAATATATCTCCTGGTATAAATAAAAAGACTTTTAGTCAACTGAAACAAATATCAAAAAAAATGAAACCAGAAGACAAACTATGCATATTATTATTTGATGAAATATCTCTTCAGGCTAATTTGGCATACAGGGAAGGCCAAAATAAAGTTATTGGATTTGTAACAGATGGAACTGACACAAAGCCCGAATTTGCTGACCATGCTCAAGTTTTTATGGTAAGGGGGCTTACAAGAAATTATAAGCAAGTGTTGTCATATACATTTGCTCAGGCAGCCACAAAAGGCGCCGAATTGGCTAGCCAAATAAAAACAGTGATAAATGAATTAAATGAAGCTGGGTTTACTGTGGTGGCCACTGTGTGTGATCAGGGTTCTAACAATAGAGCAGCCATTAAAATGTTAATACAAGAGGCACGAGGATTTTTTTTGAAGAATGGACAGGAACCAAAAGACAATGTATTTATTGTAAATGAAAAAGAAATTGTGCCATTGTATGACCCCCACATTTGATGAAATGTGTAAGAAATAATTTGCTAACAAAAAATTTGCAATATAAAGATGAGAAATGTGAGAAGACTTATATAGCAAAGTGGGATCATGTAAGTGAGTTACATGAAGCAAATCCGGGATATAAAGGTATTAGATTAATCCCGAAATTAACAGACAGTCATGTTATACCAGGTAAAATTCACAAGATGAAGGTGAAATATGCCACTCAAGTTTTCAGCCGGACTGTTGCTTCAAATATGGGATACCTCGCAGGTAGGTTATGTTGAGAAATATTTTAATAGGCTGTATTGCCTCTTATCACTGTTTATATTTTATCTATTTACTAATTGGGGAAGCCAATGCAAGCACCAGACGGGTGAACGGTCTTCCCATGCTGGGGCCATTTCACCCAGACAATTTCATTAATCACAGTTTAATAAGACATACAGTACAGTTGTGCAAGGATTGATACTGGCATACGGCTCCCGAGCACTAGTAACTAGCTCGCTATCCCCCACCTCTCACACCGCACACGATTGCAACGCATTGAGGTGTTTGATTAACAATCCATATAGGTAGAATGTGCTCTTGTATAAAATCATAACTTAAGTGTTTTTCTTTTTCAGAAAATAATATTCTAAAAGAGGATTGTAAAGAAACTGCAGATGTGCTGCTTTTCTTCGACAATTTGTTCGACTCGGTCAACGGCAGCTATGCGAAAAAAGAAAAATGCATGCTAAACCTTTATTAGGTCCGGCAAAATTAAACTCGTGCCATATAAAGTTTTGGCATGAGGCAAAAAATCGCCTAAACAATATGAATTATATTAACAAAGGCACAGGAAATATAGAATATGTGCCAACAATTAATAATTGGGCATGGACGTTGGATGGTATTATAGTTTTATTAAATAATTTAAAAAAAAAAATTACAATATATCTTCAATTTGGATGCGGCACCTTAATCAGGACCCCATTGAGAACTTCTTTGGGGCTATAAGAAGTCATGGGTGCCGAAATACAAATCCTACACCAGATAGGTTTACAAGTGCATTTACGACATTAATGATAAATAATATGTCCAGTGCCCATGCACCTGGAGCAAATTGTGAGAAAGATATGTGTGAGAACTTAGAATCATTCATCACTCTGGATGAAGTTGATTGCACAGCTGCGCCAGCCTGTACTCTAGAGGAAATTCCTGAGGTGAAAATAACAAATATAAAGACAAAAATGATCCTCGTATACGAGGACCATTAGAATACGTCACTGGATATTTTGGGCGTAATGTAAAAAAATATATTTAAAAGCTTGTGCAACGTGTCACAAAGACATGATTGAAAGTAAATCCAGTGGCTATATAAAATATAGAGAGTACACAGGTCAGCAGTGGCTGTGCAATCCAACAGAGTCTCTCTTGAAATGTATTTCTGCAATACAAGATATAATCTATGATTTAATAAAACAAAACCTGACAATACACTACATTAGTGAATATGTTAAAACAATTATTTTAATCCATGTAGATTTTGATTTTCTAAATTGTAAAATACACAAAGAAAAAGTAATTGAATACTTATTAGAATCAACGACAAAGTTTTTTATATTTAATTATTGTAAGAATATAAATAAAATCCTAGTCGGAAAGAGAGACCCAGATGATGAAGATGATGTATTTCAATTCAAAGCAAAAAAATATTGTAATAAATGTTTTAAAAGAAAAAAATAAATATGTATTGCTTAAATTATATTATTTTTTATTCATTTCAATCTTTCAACTTTGAGTTATTTTTTGTGTAAATTTTATTGTACTGCATACGTTTTATACTATTGTAACTTTCGATCACATTGTAACCTTTTTAAAATTAAAAAATGTACATATTAAGAATAACTCAAAGCGATAAAATCCCAGTTTCCACAAAAAATCGAAACCAAAAACTATATAATATGACATATACGTACTTACTATAGGAGTGATTATGTATACCATAATATTAGTACCAAACCTCATATTCAGGAGGCAGCACTGAGCCTATTGCTTATTTTAGTCGCCAAGAGAGGTCTCTATTTCAGTATAATAAAAGGTACTCTGTGGCTATTGCCCATCGCCGGCTCGCTGCAGCTGGTGTACGAGAGGATCACCAACAATGCAGTTAGTGCAACCGCAACTACATTATACTCATCTCTACTAAATACTTTCGTTCGGAAGAAAACAAAATGTGTTTAACTGTTGTATTGTGAACATTTCAGCTGCACATGGCTGACGGGAGACCCGTGGCGGCGTGTTATTTATGCTACGCTCAGCTCAACAAGTGCTTCAAGTTGATGCGGACTTCTGCTTGGGCAGAGAATGTGCTAAATGCTATAGTACACAGACAATCGGAGGTAGAACTTCAATCTTTTTTGCGATGTTATAAAATGTGAATTCAGTATTTATTAGTATGTTTTGCAGTAAGTTTGTGTATATTGACAGATAACTAAAAAATCAATATCCTTGGTGGAACGTGAGGCTATCGGCCTGTGTGGATCACTACAGTACTCCAGAGCTGAATATTACAACACACAAGTACCTGTCCCTGTTGTAATCAAAACTGAGCCAGAGTCAGAGGAACCAGAGGAAGGTATGCACTATTCTGAAACTCAAACATTCACTGATATTTCCATTGATATCTGTTCACAACTTGAAGTGTAACTGATTCAGCAATGTTAATGATTGAGATATGGCTGCTGCTGTTCCATATGAGGGAAACTTGTCACAATTGCTGATACATCATGAGAAGTGTGTGTGCAGGTCCCCCGCAGCCAGCAGACCCGGCCGACATTTGTAAATCGGAAAGTGATTCTGATGAAGAAGACCATGTCAGTCCGTCACAGCCATGTGACACAGAGATCGATGCAACAGAGCAGAGAGAGCTTGGAGAAGGTAGGTTTTTCTCTTACTACAGCTCCTCCATTATCTGTTCACAAGTTAATCAAGTGTGATTGATTCAGCTATGTTAATGACTGAGAGATGGCAACTGCTAGTTCCAAACCAGGGAAACTTGTCACAATGGGTGATTTTCCGAGATCCAAATTAAAAAAAATAATATAATATTATAATAATATCTTATCTTAGAAATAATTCCATAGACAATTAAATACAATTACATTTATAACAATTATTAATATTAGATTATAATTGAATCACTGAAATAATTAAATGAGACCCCCTATGGCCATCAACATGCAGTTCCTCAGTGTAGGGCATCGTAAGGATGATATCCTCACTCCCGAGTGAGTTGTTGCTGTTCCGCACACGTTGCAACAAAGAGGCAGCCTTTTTCCGCATTATTGCATAAAAGTCATCTGTACGTGCTTCTGCAAACATGCACTGCATCTACGTGGCAGCCTCAGCAGCATCTTAAAGATGTTATTGTATTGGATGCGCTGAGTTTTAATGGTCCCACATTGTAATGTACCTACAGACTGCTGGTGTAGAAGCTTTGGCAGAAGGCTTTGAAAATGGTTATTTTAACCGAGTGGTACACCGGTTAAAACGACGTGCCACCATATTTCCCCTGACCGCCAAAGCCCTGCGCTCCCTCTTAACATCATCATTGTCAGTTAGTGCTGAATTAACAATATGCCCCAAGTATTTGAAGCTAGAGACCCTCTTCAATGCATTTCCATACAAAATAAAAAATAAAATAGTCCTAGATGACTTCATAGATGGCGCTTCTTAAAAGGCGATTCCATACAGAAAACATAAATGCACGGTATGGGGGTTTTCCGAGACCCAAATAAAAAAAAATAGTTCCAGGTGACTTCATAGATGGCGCTTAGTAAAAGGCGAGTCCATACAATAAGCAAAAATGCATGGGATTGGCATTTTTTGAAATAAAACCTAATAAAAAAACCGGCCAAGTGCGAGTCAAGCTCGCGCACCGAGGGTTCCATATTCATATAACATTATAGCTCTAACTAAAAGACCAACTAGTTTTAAAAACAAACTTAACTTTGCTGTTCGATCCCTAGGATTCATACTGTAACGAGCGCAAAAATAAGTTTGTAACGCTTTTTTTTAGACTTCCAACAACATATTTACAACTTTCAGATTAATTCCTGTATAAATACTGTTAGACATTGCTTTATGCCTAACATAATTTTAGGTCAACGGGAAGAAAGAACCCATAGAATTTTGATTTCTTTTTAAAATCGCAAAATATGCAAAAAATCGCAACATTTACGGTAATTATCTCCTGACCTTGTTGACGTATTATTTTGATTATTTTTTTCATAGTATTCCCGAGTATTCAATATTAATTTCAACTTGATACCTTTAAGCATTCCTGAGAAAAAAGTTTAACAGACAGACGGACAACAAAATGATCTTATAAGGGTTCCGCTTTTGCCTTTAGAGCTACGGGACCCTAAAAACATTTAAACAGTATCAATATTGTGATTTGTGCAAGTGTCAAACTGTTAATTGTTTTTTTTTTTGTCTCTGGTTGACAAGAAAAAGCGCACAATATAGGTACAGCCATTATTACGACTCGGCTTTCATGAAACGCCATCTATTGAGATTTTTTTTTCTTAATTTGACCTGTCAGAATCCATCCCATGCGGATCCATCATGAGAAGCGTGTGTGCAGGTCCCCCGCAGCCAGCAGACGCGGCCGACATTTGTGAATCGGAAAGCGACTCTGATGAAGAAGACCCCGTCAGTCCGTCACAGTCTCGCGACACAGAGATGGACACGACAGAGCAGGGAGAGAGAGGGGAAGGTAGGATTTACTTTCGTTTCAGCTCCTTCACTATAGGAATCCTTATACTAACCTTCAATAGCAGTCAAATACTCCTATTATGATGCCCAGATGTGTATATAGATCTGGGCGACTAACTTTTTACTCTATTGGACATCCCATATGTGCAATGTAGATAACTATACTTGAGTCTTGGCTACTGACACTATGTAGTTGTGCATCACGTATGATGTCTCCTCCCATTTGCACCACAATATTGCAGTGCGGATTGTTTCCTGGTTGTTCACAGAGTAGTGAAGCCAAGCAATCTGACACATGAGATTTACTGATAAAACTGATCATTCTCAGGTGTCGCTTCAGCGCAGACGTCGGCAGCTGACAAACGGAAACAAGCTGCCGGAAGTACGACCAACAGGAAACAGCGCGAGTCTCGGCGAGAGTCAACAACTCGGACTGCTCAGGGACCACACCAGTGCGACGTTTGTCAGCGGCGGTTTGAGTGTGCTTCTGCCATGATAACACATTATAGGACTCACACTAGAGAGAAACCATACCAATGTGATGTTTGTGATCATCGTTTTAATCTAAAGTGTAAATTATTAAGACATTTGAGAACTCACACTGGAGAGAAACCTTTTCAATGCAATGTTTGTGATCGTCGTTTTAATCAAAAGTCTCATTTATTAAAACATTTGAGAATTCACACTGGAGAGAAACCATTTAAATGTAATGTTTGTGATCGTCGTTTTAATGATAAGTCTAGTTTATTACGACATTTGAGAACTCACACTGGGGAGAAACCATTTAAATGTAATGTTTGTGATCGTCGTTTTAATGATAAGTCTAGTTTATTACGACATTTGAGAACTCACACTGGGGAGAAACCATTCCAATGTGATGTTTGTGATCGTCCTTTTAATCGAAAGTCTCATTTATTTCAACATTTGAGAATACACACTGGAGAGAAACCATTTAAATGTAATGTTTGTGATCGTCGTTTTAATGATAAGTCTAGTTTATTAAGACATGTAAGAACTCACACTGGGGAGAAACAATTTAAATGTGATGTTTGTGATCGTTGTTTTAATCGAAAGTCTACTTTATTACAACATTTGAGAACTCACACTGGCGAGAAACCATTGCAATGTAACGTTTGTGATCGTCGCTTTAATGGAAAGTCTGATTTGGTAAAACATTTGAGAACTCACACTGGAGAGAAACCATTCAAATGTAACGTTTGTGATCGTCGTTTTAATATAAAGTCAAATTTATTAAAACATCTGAGAACTCACACTGGGGAGAAACCATTCCAATGTGAAGTGTGTCAACATCGGTTTAGTCAAAACGCTAATTTTTTGCGTCACTTGAGAACTCACAATAAGAAGAAACAACTCCAGTGAGATGTCTCTCAAAGGGCTTCTATTAAAAGTTTATCAAGACACGTTAGAGCTCACATCGCTGACAGATCCTTTGAATAGTTTGAAGACTAGCTGTGCCCGCGACTCCGTTTGTGTTGGGAACCGAACGAACACTACTTCCAGTGTTTGGTCGACAACAAGGATCTTTCATAACAGTCGATAGATGGTTCACAATACATACGATAGATGGCGCAGTGAGGTGAGACACATTCACAAGATGGAAGCATAAACCTGTTTGTGGCGGTCGAGCGCCACGCCTCCACACCTCGCGCGCGCTACAGCGGCCTAATATCGTATTCAATCAAAGTCGCTGCGACATCGTAGCGACTAGCGGTGTGTGAGCGGTGAGACACTATATACTGCCATACTGCCGAATATTGCCGCACCGCTCACACACTGCAAGTCCACTGCACCACGCGACAGCGACTAGTTCAATAAAAGCTTGTAAAAAGTGTAGTAGTAAAGTAAGATAGTACCTACTTCTGATGATTTACATGTCTTGCAGACTGAATATGAACCTGTGGTTGTATTGTTTGTAGCGCCTACTGTGTTGTAGCAAATAAACATTTCTGCTGTAAGATGTAATGTCAATAAAAGACTCATCAAAACTCGTTGTAATAATTCGTGACAATACTTCTGATTCCGAAAGCCGTTATTGATAACTATTTGATAAGAGCGTGTAGTTTATTTATGTAGGCTAATGTTAACCACTACCACAGAATTAATATAAGTACTACGTACCACTACGGTGTCAATCGACAGATTAAAACCTGCATTTGTTACAACAGAAAGTAGGTAACAGCGATACAGCAAACGAATGCGAACCTGGGTCGATGAACCGAACAGTCACGCGGTACGGCCGCGTGGTGAAACCCGTGGTCAGATTTGCTGTCTCGGCACAATACATAATCGCTGTAACAGAAGCTTCCAGGCGTTCACCGTCACCCGAGGACCACCCCAGTCTCCCCCAGGACAAGGACAACCAGCATACGCGGTGATTGCTTACCATCAGGCAACGCGCATGCTCGTTTGCCTACTATTCTATAAAAAAAAAAATTCGCGTCCTAAGTCTAGTATGTTTTAATTAATTATTTTTCAATGTTTTACTATTTTTACAATGTTTTATTATCATGTATTTTTTTTTTTTCATAAAGGAGAGTTTGTAGGGGAATGTTAATCACGTCGGGGTCACCAGTGTAACTGTTGGTTAGTTACGAGTATCATTGTACGTGACCCAACACGCACTCGTAACTAACCAACAGTGACGCGCCTTCAGCGCGGCGTTGTAGCTCGGCGGCAGTTGGCCTTCACCGTCGCGCTGCGGCTGTGGCCACGGCAGGCACTTCGTAGCGTCCGTCCGCGGCGCGCGGTGTCCTCGAACATCGTCATCGCTCGCTGGTCTTCGCTCTCCACGTGTTGCGAAGTCAGTGACACTACAAGGCGTCGAGGAAGTGCCTGGCCACCATGCAAGGTCAACACGAATTCCTAAGGTTGCTCCAAGAAGGGAAGATACCTGGCAAGAGGGCACCAGGTCGACCGCGGAGGAAGTGGATGGACGACATCACGACTGGACAGGACTTAGGTTTTGGAGACTAAAACGGGCCGCTCATACCGCATGCGGGCCTCCAAACTTCATTTTGAAGATGGCACCCCCTGATGATGATGGCCACCATGTCCTCTGTGGCGTACCTCCACCATAAACCTGCACTCTTGCTGGTGCTAGACCTTTAGTGGCCCGGTGTTGGCGAAATCGCCGACGATGTGCAAGATGTTGTCGGTTCGTGTCAGCGTTGCGCTCGGTGCCGAGTTCGGTTCGTCTCAGCGGCGGCTCGTTCGCTTCTCCACAGAACTGTCTCGTCACTGTGAGCTGCCAGTTGTCGCCGATCAGGATCTCCGGCTTGCGTCGTCGTAGACCGCGTCACCCGCGCTGAGGCCGCTGAGATGACGCAGCCGCAGTACTTCTGCTGGGATGGTGCGGCGTGAGGTCCAGGCCCGCCATTGTGCTGGCGATGTCGATTGCTTGTCCTTGACGGTGAGCTTGACGCGACGCTCTTCACCTCCTTTTTTTAAGGTTCCGAAGTAAACAAGGAACCCTTATAGTTTCGTCATGTCTGTCCGTCTGTCCGTGGAATAGCTCAGAGTCTACTAGTACTCTCTCTCTCAGCCGAAAGACGTCCACAGCTAGACAAAGGCTTCCCCCAAGGATTTCCATAACGACCGGTCCTGCGCTGCCCGCATCCATGCGCATCCCGCGACCTTCACCAGGTCGTCGGTCCACCGAGTGAAGGCCTGCCAACACTACGTTTTCCGGTTCGTGGTCGCCACGCGAGAACTTTTCTGCCCCAACGGCAGAAACTAGTACTAGAAAAACTGTAATTTGATATAGATATTGACTTATTACGCGGAGTTAACTGTTAAATAAAATTATAAAAAAAAAAATTGCCCGACATGCACTTGACCAATTATTTATTATTATTAAAGATGGGTTTGCTCTTGACCACGCACTTGTCAGAGGACAGAGAGGTCTACGGTGTAGCGAGCTTACTCAGAAGCAGCCTATTATTCCTGATGCTCAAACCAGCGGGATAGTGGAGCCCTCGTCGAATAGTGCGAAGGTTCGTAGGCTCCCTCGCTTCCCGGAGATTGTGACCGCAGATCTTCAGCGTGACGTCACTGCGTGTGGCTATAGCAAAAAATATACCTATTAATTCCATGGGTTTATATCTGAGGTTTATGCATGCTCGTAAAAAAAAGAAAACAATTTAATGTTCTCTAACAAAATGTCTTAAGTGATACCTCTCTCTCTCTTTAGTAGTATTTCCTCATGACTGAGGGTCGTGGTCATTATATGGAATGAAACACACACATCGACTCTCTTGGCAATGTTAATGAAGTGGTTTGCCATTGCCTTCTCCATTTCACACACTAGCTGATAATCACCAACCAGAGTGCAGGTTTCCTCTAGATGTTTTTCTTTTACCGGAAGCAAGTGGTGGTCGATGAAAACTAACATGAGTCAGATTGGTATACAAACTCATGTAGCCCGGGCAGGATTCGAACCTGGGATTTTGCATCCACAGGCGAGCACCACCACTCGGCCACCACCGCTTGTGATACCTATTCTTTTTTAAATATTTCAGTTCAGATGTAACCTCATGTAAAAATAACATAAAAATAAAATATATTTACTCCATTCAAATCAAATTGCAATCTGGTAAAAAATATTAGGTTTATATTGTATTTTTAATGATTTTGTCTTAATATTATAAAAAAGAATTAGAAAGTATTTTATTATTTAGGCCTATGTCCAGCGATGGACTGCTACAGGCTGATGATGATGAAGTATTTTATTTGAAAAACAAAATGCTTTCACGAAAGAGGAGAAATTATATTTCATTTTTATTTTACATCTTGAAACAGAAATATCAAGATAATAAATATCCTATTGAGCTTTGAATTTGTTTCAAGAAATGTCTGACTTTATTTAAGAGTTGTTTAAGATGTACCTCTTGCTCTAACAATACTTGTTTCTGCAGAAGTAACAATAGTTCGCTGGTGAGCCACAGCACCCTCACAGTTGTAAGATCTTCATCAACATCCCTTGTCGGAGTATCCATTGCTTCGTCCGATGCATGTAGGGCAGGAGCTAAAATGTTTTATGTTATTCATAAACAATCAATATTTTGGCTATAACTACTAATAAATATTACTCATTACAAGCTTTTATTTAACTTGCTATTTTTATATGTATATATATATCTATTTTTTATATTATCCTACTAATATTATAAATGCGAAAGTTTAGATGTGAGTTTGTGAGGATGTTTGTTACTCAATCACGCGAAATCTACTGGACGGATTTCGATGAAATTTGGTATACAGATAGAAAAATACCGGAAATAGTCCATAGGGTACTTTTTATCCCGAAATGCCCACAGGAGCGAAGCCCGGGGCGCGGCTAGTGAGTAAATAAGTAACCTTTTTCTAATCTTGCAAGTTAAATGTGAGCTACTTCCGCTTGTCCTACAGAGTGGGTTCAGTTCCGATGACAATGCATTATTATGATGAGCATGAGCTGACGCTGCGCCCAGCATCGGCTCCCAACGAGGGAACTCCTCAACGTTAACTGCACGGACTAAACATTTTTGTCACACATTTAATGCCCCAATACCTCCCTGGTGATGATGAAAGCTTGTATCAAAAAT